>JAKUCV010000397.1:117524-206629 GCA_028386065.3 Turnera subulata | reverse complement strand
TGTACCTGTATTTATAAATATTTAGAGATAAGAGTTTAACAATTATCAATTAAATTTGTTTGTTAAAAAATCGGAACAAAATAAATGGGCTAAAGTTTTTTTTAATCTGATCTCATGGAGAGTTTAACTTTTTTTAATCTGATCCTGGAGGGTTTAACTTCTTTTTAATCTAATCTCAGTATCTTTTTTACTAATTCTGATAATTTATTTTTTTAAAAAAAAACCAGAACAAAATCAATGATTTGGTTTTTACCCATACTCTTACTTGAACCAAACAGAATTTCTTAGCACCAAATAGAGTTTCTTGCGTTGTTGTACAACCAAAATTAGAGCTGAAGTGAAGCTCTTTTTAAATTCTGTTTCGTTTTTGTCTTTTTTTTTTCCACTGTTCTGATGAACACTACTTTACTCAGTACCGTATTGAAGAACAGAGGGAAAAAAAGGAAGTGAACCGACACGCAAGGGAAGGGAGGAGTAAGTTTCTGATAATTTTTTTTTTTTAAAAAAAATGGAACAAAATCAATGAGTTGGTTTTTACCCATACTCTGATTGGGATAATTATGAAAATTTTTCTTTAAAAAATCAGAACAAAATGAATGAGTAACTCATCTTGCTAAAAGTGTAGTATAATTAGGACTGTATGATTAAAAAAAAAATCTAATTGTGGAGGGTACTAATCTTGCTAAAAAAATCCGTACAAAATGAATGAGTAACTCATCTTGCTAAAAGTGTATAATTAGGACTGTATCATTAAAAAATTCTGATTGTGGAGAGTACTAATCTTGCTAAAAAATCGGATCGTGTATAATTAGGTATCTTGCTAAAAAAATCTGATCATGTATAATTAGGTTTTTCCTTAACTCTAATTGGGATAATTATAATGAAAATAAGGGCCAATCAAACGACACCTAAAACCCTCCACATGGCAAAAAAACAAAGACCTCAAAGCCTACACATGGCAAAAAAGCAAGACTCTAAAAATCCTATGTGTCAAAACCTGGTGAGGGATTCAGCTATTAATATATATAATAGATTAGCCGGCTTGTAGTTCATTAGAATTCTAATGAAAGATTTAAGGGATGAGGATTCTAATGAAGATAAGATTTAGAATTCTTATCTTCATATAAAAAAAGAGAAATAAGCAAAAATTCTCACCTATGCAGTCAAATGATTTCATAACGTGACCTAAACAATTAATATTATTATTATTATATGATTTGGAGGTATGAGTACAATCAATTTGATGAGCAATGCGACTGTCCTTCCTCATTCTCCCTTATATCAATGTGTAGTTACAAATATCAATGCAATTTGCTGTTGGAAAAGTTGGAAGCATAACACATAATTGAGGCGTGTTGGCCATTGTCCTAAAGCAATATTTTGTCTATGACAAAGTTTTTCAAAATTCAACAGGTTCTCCTGCCTGTAATGGCAGGACCTAAGAAACTATCATGAATTTTCATAAAGAATCCAACAAAATGAGAAGAGGGGAAAACAAAGAACCAACTAGTGTAGAAGAAGAACAAGTTGTGAGAGGTATGAAACGTCTAATATTAATACCTGAATATTAATATTGAAGAAATTAATTTCAGTAATTTCCAATCTTAATGCTCTAATGATAAATTGTTGGTAACTCCCACAATAATATTCCAATGGTCAGAAAAATAAATTGACATCAATGACTAATTTATTTTGCCAATTCATCTTAAAATGTTTCTTTTGAAATATATTAAAATATATTCAACAATCCCAATATATTTCAAAAGAAATATAAATATTCTTCCATACACAAAAAAATAAAAAATAAAAAAATAAAATTGTTGGGTTCTAAATACTAAAGAGTGTGATATGTCGAACCTTAAGTCTTAATAAGCCACGTCTATCAGTGTAATAAAACGGTGTTAGAGATAAATGTTTTAATCAGGTTGTTAGGATAACTATTGTATCTAGTGATAAGAATCGTGTTGTATATTGTCATATGTATGAGATGTACCTTATCATATAGGTCTTATACTTCTAATGTAACACTACTGCAACTGCTATAGTATAGAGTCTGGGCAACGTATTATGTGTGCCTTACTTTCACATATTTAGTGTTTCTATATGGAAGCGGAGGTTCATAGCCCTAATGGCAACTGATCCAAAAGAAATTGAGAGCTCTAGTTCTTATAAATCAGTCGCAGTCATAGTAGGTGCCACAATTTTAAAAAAGGCAGCCCTAGATCCAACCACTCATCCATTGTCCCAAGTTCACCGTCACATTTCTATAAAACTCACAGAAACTAACTATGTGTTTTGGCGTACCCAGATGGAGCCATTCTTGATTGGATAGGGCGTGATGGGATACATAGATGGAACGATTCCTTGTCCAATAGCCATGGTTCTATTAGAGACTACTAAAGGTTTGTTGCTATTCAATCCAGACTACCAAAGGTGGATTCAATAAGACAGCTTGATTTTGAGTGCTATACCATCCTCAGTAACAGTCGATGTATTCTCTACGGTTGTCAACAAAAAGACTTCTTGTGAGGCCTGGGAGGCACTGGAGGATACTCTTGCTTCTCCAAATAACACTCGTGTCACGGTAATACATATGGCATTGCAACGACTGAAGCAACAATCAGAGGAGCCTGTCCTTCGTTTTCTTCAACGTGCAAAGCGTCTTGCTAATGAGATGGAAGCATCGGGTAAGCCATTGACTGTTAATGATTTTAATGTGTATATTTTTCATGGTTTGAAAGCAGAGTTTAAGCCTCTTACTGCCTCACTACAAACTCGTCTTAAGCTGGTGAAATTTTCATAGTTACAAAGCCTGTTGATGAGCAACGAGTTCATCTATGACGATCCTATCAAAGCCCTAAATCTAGATGCGCCTGTTTCTTCTTCTGGTGCTACGCCCGCGGCACTAATATCTACTCCAGCACCGGCTGCACACATAGTGCAACGAGCACCCTATCCTCAGCAGGGACGAGGAAACCGTGATCGTGGAAAAAAAACTAGGGACTTGGTCGTGGTGGTTATGGCAACCGTACCTCTTGGAACAACTGGAATTCTGATGGTCCTCGTCCCCGATGCCAAATCTATGCTTGTAATGGGCATATAGCCCCGTAGTGCTACCAGCGTAATACTGCTTATGTGATGCCCCGTGCATACCCAGGTGCTTAATGTGATGCTTATATGATAGGAGATGGATCTCGGCACAGANCAACAATCAGAGGAGCCTGTCCTTCGTTTTCTTCAACGTGCAAAGCGTCTTGCTAATGAGATGGAAGCATCGGGTAAGCCATTGACTGTTAATGATTTTAATGTGTATATTTTTCATGGTTTGAAAGCAGAGTTTAAGCCTCTTACTGCCTCACTACAAACTCGTCTTAAGCTGGTGAAATTTTCATAGTTACAAAGCCTGTTGATGAGCAACGAGTTCATCTATGACGATCCTATCAAAGCCCTAAATCTAGATGCGCCTGTTTCTTCTTCTGGTGCTACGCCCGCGGCACTAATATCTACTCCAGCACCGGCTGCACACATAGTGCAACGAGCACCCTATCCTCAGCAGGGACGAGGAAACCGTGATCGTGGAAAAAAAACTAGGGACGTGGTCGTGGTGGTTATGGCAACCGTACCTCTTGGAACAACTGGAATTCTGATGGTCCTCGTCCCCGATGCCAAATCTATGCTTGTAATGGGCATATAGCCCCGTAGTGCTACCAGCGTAATACTGCTTATGTGATGCCCCGTGCATACCCAGGTGCTTAATGTGATGCTTATATGATAGGAGATGGATCTCGGCACAGAATGTGGCTTATAGTACTCACCAGCTTGGCCTAGTGTGCACGATTATGTGTTGAAAAGTGCTAAGGCGGTTGGACAATTTTGAGGTACCAAGAGCCCGATCAATTTAATTAGTCAGTGTATGTTAGATTACGTAAGGAATGTATTTATTTAGTGTAGTTGGTGTATTGGAAGGACAATTGACCAAGGAAAATGCCGGTTGGCTCGAGTCGGCACGAAATGGTGCACAACGGGTGTACCGGAGTGCTCGTCGGTGCACAATCGGACCCGATGGTGTGCAAATGTGTGATTGGACAAACCGACCAATCAGAGTGAGCCAAGTAGCTCGGGAATAAGCTGCTGGTGACTTCAGATGTGCAAGCTAGCAGCTCGGTTTCAATGGCTGGTTGGTCAGAAAACAAGCACGAAGTGGCAAGTGCTTGTGCAAGTATCACAAATTGGGCAAGTGTGGCAAGTAAGAGCTTACTCGCCTACTTGCTTTGCATAAAGGTGCAAGCAAGCACCTCACCCTCTCACTTAGCAGACCAAATTCGTGATAAGTGAGAGAGAGGAGAAAGAGAGGAAAAGCGAAAAGGAAGAGAGTGAGCCTAAGGGAACGAGTTGTATCGCAGCCACCTCTACGGTTTTGAAGAAGTCTATTACAAATGGAGAAAAAGGGAGGGTGTCACCAGCCTCAATCATAAGCAATATATGAGGAATTGATTGAGACGAGGAAAGGACCGGAAGGATTCTCCTTGACTCACAGATCTAAGGGAGTATTGGCCCCTACAGGCAGCCAAGATCAGCCTCTCTTTATAAGAGGACAAAAAAGAGACCTCAAGAGGAATGGCCAACTCGTCCGTCGATATGGGGAGAAGGAAGAGGGTGAAGAAAGAACCAGAAATCCAAGAGAAGAAAGGCAAAGCCAAGTAAGAGAGAGAATACAAAAATAGGAGCAGAGAAAACAAGAGAGATAGAAGAGAAAATTATATAAAAAAAGAAAGGATAAGGCGAAATAACTCACCTAGAATCGTCTATAACCGCCAATAGGAAAGCAAGGACACGAACCCCTATGGGACACGATAATGACAATAAGAGATAAAGAAAGCTGGGCCGTCAAATCCAAAGGGAACCCTAAAAAGACAATAAGAGAGGTGGTTAAAAGGGGGAAATTCAAAATTTGGAAATAGGAAAGCGCGGAAACCCTTAACCCCTCACTTGAGGGGCTGTTGATATGACAGGGTCCAGACAATTGGGCTTGATAGGTCAATTAGGGAGAAAGCCCACAAACGAGGAACCAGCCCATAAGCCCGACATCCATAAGCCCAGGCATATAAGAGGGTACGGACAAAAGGCAGAATATTCATGGGATCCTGAAATAGGAAAATAGCTAGAATAGGACATCTGGAAGGAAGGAACGCAAAAAGGGCCGTTTGATGAATTGGATAACGATGAACTAGGACTATTAGATGGTAGAGCACGTGCGAGGAAATGTATAAAAAGCATAGAGGGAAGATGAAAACTCTAGGTAGACACTATTATAAGCAAACATGGGGTTTAGAGCGCCTCCCTCTTCTTTTCCTTGTAAACACATAATATTCAATAAAGCCTCTTCCTTTTATTTCTTAAAACTTCTTGTTTGCTTTCCATTTTATAAATATCTTGGTTATATCAAGGGTTGTAGTAGACAATTAGTGAGGTGATCAAAAATACAAATGATATGTTTATGTTATGATACATTTAGTATACGTTAGTATGTCTACTAATTTAGTTATGACATTTATAAAATGGACATACCATTTGGTACTTCATATGAATATAATAGAATTTGCCGATTAATACTAAGCAATTTTGTTAGTTTTCACCGGTGGTTAAACTCGAATGGCCTCCTTGGTTGAACATAGATAACCGTGACCTGGTAAGTTTTTTGGGTCAAAATTTTCTTTGTAATTTTCTTGTTAAACCCGGGTTTTTTTTACCACTATTTAACTGGGAAAATTGAAAACCGGTAACTCGACCGGGTCAACCTCTCATCTGGGTTTCGACAAATATGGTTTTCACATGCATGTCCAAATATAATTGGTCCATCTTTCTAATTTTTTTTCCATGTTAGTGGTGCGTTAATTAATTTGGTCCATTTTTTTTTTCCTATGTTGGTGGTGCATTAATTCATCTTCTAGTCATGTTAGCTTTAGCGTTAATCCAAACCTGGCTCATTGTGTTGTGCCTTTATTATGTTTCAATTTGAAGTTTGAAGCTTGAAAGTGTTTTGAATCAACTTTCATACTAAGAAAGAGAGAGAGGCAAGAAAGCAATACTTATACACGAGTGCTACAAAGAGAGCGAAAAGTACGAATTCTGGTCTCACGCTTTTGTTGGGGTCGGGAGGAGAAAATCAAGGCGAACAGAAATGCCGATCAAAGTGGTCATCTCCTCCCTCTCCCTCTTCTCTTTGCTTTTCTACTCTCTTCTTCTTCTTCTTCTTCACCCTGCAATCGCCAGAGGGCCCCACCACTCCTCTCTCCCTTCAGGTCCCGTTGACTTTCTCATCCCCCCCCCCCCCTCCCCCTTTGACTCCCACGTTCTTAGCTTCCCGCGCCTTCCTGTGTTTGATATGATCCTATTCAACCCTTTTTCTTTCGCATTGTGGATTTTGTTAGCTCTCTCAATTATTATATCTATCTGTAATATTGCGTGCAGGCCTACTAAATGCCACTGCTCATTCTGGTCCTGCGAGGCTGTTATTCCAGGATACCACCCAGCCTCACCATAGGTGCCTTTTTTTTTTTGTCAATTATTTGATGATGATTTAGGGTTCTTTCTTTAATTGGCCACTAATGTATGCTTTTCCCCCCTTTTTTCAATTGGTTGTGTCTAAAAAGCGATGATATTGATCGGGGTTACATGACCAACTCTGAGCTGGAGAAGGCGGTGAAAGACTTCGGGGATAGATGCGGCAGCATTTCCAGGATCTACAGGTTGCAATCTACTTTTCATGGGCTTTTCTTCCTTGTTATATGGAGGATGTGTGTGTTGTTGTTCTCTCATTTTTTCAGAGGTGTTTATGCTGATTCTGAGTTGTTTCTCTGTTTCTCTCTTTGAGGGATTCTTGTTCTTCGTGTGGATCTTCAGTATTGGACACAGTGTCAATGGAGTTCCTCTGGTAATCACACTCCCACTTCACTGCCTTCCTTAGTTTCTTTTATTGTCTCCTGTACTTATCTTGTTCCCTCATTTTGACTTGCCATTTATTTCTATGATTTGCAATTTCGTTTTTTTTTTTATTCTTTCCCTTTTTCCTTTTCGTGCTGTGTAGTGGGTCATAGAGATCTCTGACAAGCCTGGACAGGAAGAGCCTGAACCTGCATTCAAGGTGAATCATCTATCTCTTGCACCTACATAGTCAGCATGCTTCAATTGTGTACTCTTTAGACAGCTATGATTTGCTACTCTCTGCCTCAAATACTAAGATGGGAAGTGTTTTAAGCTTGATGGCTGAAGAATGATGTGTCTTAATAAAAAATCAGAAAAGGAGTGTACTAATCTACCCATCGGCCAGGCACATTGTGACCAAAGTCAGTAAAGGTAACAGTAAGTTATTGTTGGGAGTAAGCTTAAAAAGCAAGTGGTATTAGTAACTTCCATCAGAAAATTCAGGTGCTTTTTTGTTTGTGGACAGGAGTTTCTTATGTCTGCTAGCGTATCCTACTGCTGTCGTTTGTCTCTTGCGAATTTTAACTGCAATCCTTTTGATTGTTTGTGTTTTGAGCTTGAGCTATTTGACCAATTGCTTTGCTTTGCAGTTCATTGGAAATGTCCATGGAGATGAACCTGTAGGTCGTGAGCTTCTGATACTCCTCGCCAATTGGATTTGTGACAACTATATGAAGGACCCTTTGGTAATTGGTCTTTCTGTTTTATTGCACATGAGAGTGCTTATCCATTATTCATACCACATATTATTTGTCCTTCTCTCTTTACTTGTTATCCCGTGACAAATTTTTAATATCCTGTAGATTTTTTTTCATAATTTTTTTTGTCGAGTCATCTCCGTTAGATTTTTTTCTTCACCACCATGCTTTTCTTGCATGTGCTTTAGTTGAATGGAACTTCCATGGTTGATATCCACTCTCAATAAGCATCTATTTAAGCTTTTGACACGTGTAAGACCAAGATGTATTACAGTGCATGTTACTACATTTCTCTTTTTTCCGGTCTTGTTTTTTGGAGTGGATTACATTTGCCAATGTCTTTTCCTACTTGAAGGATTGGAAACCTCAAAAAGTGAGATGGCAAAGCATACTTCTCTGTTTTATCCACATTCATTTATGGCTAAATTGAAGTGTTGAACATTAGTCAGTTAGATGCTTGCCTTTTCTTTGTGCAGAGCAATATAATATGTCTTTGTAATGCTTCATTTATTTGAAATCTTCTTTCTTTATGATACAGGCTACCCTGATTGTTGAAAATATTCACCTTCATATCCTTCCGACGATGAATCCTGATGGATTTTCACTAAAAAGGCGTGGCAATGCAAATGATATTGATTTAAATCGAGATTTTCCTGACCAGGTGTGGCGTTGTTGAATACTGATAAAGACCTGAAGTCAATAATGATTAAATCTGGGGTATTCTGTGATGGGGACTGAAACTTAGGAATGAAAACATGATAGCTATGTCAATATTATCAACCTGGAGGGAAAGTTGGAACTCTGATTAAAACTTTTGAACTGGGTTTGTCCTAATAACTGTGATGACTTTTGTATCATTTTCACTTTGATGTGAAAGCATTTTTAACGGGAGTAGACTGGTATGAATTACCATGGAAGTACACATAGAACTGTCATACTGTGATTTTGTTCTATCAAAAGACAGGCATGGAGGAAGGAGACAAAAACCTTTCTGATCTAGGCTCTCTTGTATCTTATGCATGGTCTCGATGAAAATCTTGCAGGTGTGATAGGATTTCTTGAACAATAGGCCTTGTTGTTGAATCAGTCTTTGTCCGTTGAGATTGGAGTTTAGTGCTTGTACGAAGAAAAACTGTTCAATCTTATTTTCGCTTTCAAATTATATTATATATTCAACTTTCTAGACCTTAGTTATTCTTTTTGGTAAAAGTTTATTCTCTTAAATAAATATTACGAGTTTAAGGATGCTCCAACATGTTGCTTTTACATATTATCAGATTAGTATTTACATTTTGCTGATGATATCCCTTTCATGAAATCTAATGGTCAAGTCAATTTCCAGTTCTTTCCTGTGAACAATGACATGGACGCACGGCAACCTGAAACAATAGCAGTTATGAATTGGTTAAGAGAGATACGATTTACTGCATCTGCAACTTTACATGGGGTAAGAATTCATTCCCTATTTATTTTCATAGATCGTACATGGTAAAAGAATTCATCTATTTCCACATTATGTGTTAGTTCCAGAAATAGTTGTTCAAATCATCTATGAGACTCTTCTGGAAACTGGGTGTGACAGTTCCTGGACTCTTGAGAATGGCATTTGATTATACCTATTATTTTTTTTAGAAAATTCTTATCTTAAATTTAATTTCTGGTCAACTGAAATAAACTCCCTACAACATAAAGAAAGATGGAGAAACTGTATTTCATATGTGGGTGAGCAAAACTTTCTCATTCTAAAGCATGGCGGTAAGATCTTGTTATAGTGTGATTGGCTGACTTTTTCATGAGTGTAATGCGACTACTTGCTCTTCTTTTATATACTATTCTTCTCCTTGCTAGTGGTGAAATCATATGGTTTATATTGATTATGAGCACATGGGTCATTTGATGGTTTTGGAGTTGTCATCTCTAAAATGCTATTTATAAAGCATTCCATAATTCATCTTAATCTATATAACTGGTCAATTTCTTTTCTCATCCACAGGGTGCATTAGTTGCAAATTATCCATGGGATGGTACTGAGGATAAAAGGTAATTCACTCTTATTGGCCTATCTTTTATTGGATGCCTTTTTTTCTTTAGTATGTTTTAATTGTATTCTATGCGTACGAATTTCAGGAGATATTATTATGGATGCCCTGATGATGATACATTCCAGTTCATGGCAAGCATATATAGCAACTCTCACCGCAACATGTCTTTGAGCAAAGAATTTCCTGGCGGAATCACGAATGGAGCATCTTGGTACAGTAGTTTAGTGCTCATGTAGATAATTATGCCAGAAGGGTGTGATATAGAAGTGTTCTAGGATGTCTTACACTTCATGTACTTCTCCTATGTCTTCCCTTTTTTCCTTTGTGCATCATAGATTTGTTTAAATCAATGCCTTTTGCAGGTATCCTATATATGGTGGAATGCAAGATTGGAACTATATACATGCTGGGTGCTTTGAATTAACATTAGAGATAAGTGACGACAAATGGCCTAACGCGATTGAGGTTATAATTTTATTCTAAGTTTTGCCAGCAAACCAATCCTGTTTTCGTCATTCTTTAATGCCATGTTTCTCAAACTTTTATGCTTGCTTTATCTATGTTTTACTGTGTCTCTGGAAGCTTCCTACTCTTTGGGAGTACAACAAGATGAGTTTATTAAACCTCGCAGCAAGCCTTGTGAAGGTAAGCTGTTGTCGTTCATAGTTACTATACTTTTTCTATGGCATTTTGGGAACTCTTGAACTGATTCTTTCATTAGGGAGTCACACCTTTCTGCATTTTGGGGATTCAGTTTCCTGTTAATTGATCCTTAACATTTCAAATCCGTGCAATCATCTGTAAACAATACTTCTGTTGGCTCAAGTCACTTGAACCTTGCACTTCCATATTCAGAATAAAAACACTTAGTTGACATGCTATTCCTTGCATAAGGCATATAGGATGTATGTTCACCAGGAAACTTATTTGTACTTGTCTTGTTTTCTCATTTACCTGCTGTATAATACATATATATTAAAGACAGGAGTGCATGGAAGGATCTTTTCATCAGACAGTGGAAGACCACTACCTGCTCTTATTACGATCACGGGAATAAACTACACTGTACGTTCATATTACTCAGCCATACATAGGTTATTGTTTTTAGCTTTTCCTTGTTGATGGTGCTAATGTTCTTCGTAGAATATTGGTTTTCTCTTATAATGTCAAGCTGCTATATTAATGTATCAGCACTGGAAAAATGAGCGATTTATTTTGCTATGTGATATGGAGTCCATGATGTGATCATTTGTCATCTAAACCATTAGGATCATTTGATTCTTCATATTGAAAAAAAGTTTGACTGCCTCCCTTACATGCGTGGGCAGTGGTGAAGAAGCTGCGCCTCTAGTGTGGATTGGCAAAATAGCTTACTCTCTTGACTCTTAATTTGATGCAATGGCTGTGTTGTCTATATAGTACCTTATCTATGGTTAGATATATCAACCTACATAACCTGAGTTCAGATTTTCCAATATAAATGGCTTAGTGCCTGATACATATGCTGAGATCAAAGTTAATAATTTTGAAATAATCCTCAAAGTTTCTTCCAAACTACAGTTTCGAATGCCATAGCCTCACTCCAGCATCTAGTGTTTGACAAAGGTGACAGGGTAAAGCGAGATGTCAAAGAAGCATAGATATTAATCAAGGATAATTACTCTATTTAGATTATATCCACTACTTTGGCTGAAGATGAAATGTGATGCTTTTTGCGGATAGGATAGTCTGCTGCAATTTGTCTCCCATTAATAGTGATAGATGCCCGTGTAAAAGTAGAAAAATCACTAGCAGCGGTATGTTTTTTTATTTGTTTGTGCCCCTTGAAACTCTACTTCTACACTTGGCATAGATAAAGTAGCTAGATGTTTTGCGAAATCCTATCAGAATATGTTTAATATGCATGCGCTGGATTTTCACTGTTCAAGAATGGTTTCAAAGTTTCCCTTTTGTGTTATGACACATATGAATGTTTTGGTCAACTAACTGCAATATGTAATCATATATATAATTTGCCCACCACTGGTGGGGAGCAGGTCCTTTGGGAAGTCCTTTCATACTGTTAACTTTGACCAGAAGTTTCCTGTCCTAACTCTTTTACATTACTTGATAGGTTAAAGCTGGCAGAACATTTGCTGATTATCATCGTCTAATTCCCCCAGCAGAGAGATATGAAGGTATCAGATTTTATTATTTAATTGTTGTTTTTTGGCTTTTTTTTCATAATAAATTTGGCAACTGAGGCTAATAACAAAAACTCTTGAAAGATTTGCCAAAAGATTAAGATTGAAGTTCTCTTTATGGAACCATCCTTGCACTAATGTTATTCACTTAGTTGTATTTTTCTTAGGGGCTGCAAGTAAGTTTAGCTAACATTTGAGTAGCGCAAGCTTAGTTTGTTTCAAGTTTCATATTACGGAAGCTCTCAAGCTTTTTAGCTTGTGCTTTTGATGAGTCCTACTCTTCTAGCTCAAGCTTGTTTGTTCACATCCTATTCGATTGAGCTTATCTCATTTAAATTCTAACAAACTTGGGTGTTTTTCATGTGTCACATTGTTGTCTTAATGGGCAAATTAGTCATACGATTAATCGAGTCTTACTGAGTTGAGGTACACATGAGTTAAGAAATGGGGATAATGAACATTAAATTAATTAATACCGTATAAAAGAAGTAATGCAAATATTGCTTTGGTTGGGGATTGGGAGTAACATTTTCATGAACTTGATTTTAACTGTAAGCTGTTATTATAGATGACTAAGTTCGTAAGTCCGAACTGGCTAAATGTTGAGTTTTAATCTATTAAGTTTCCTCTACTTATGATCCAAAAAAATAAAAAGTTTCCTCTACTTCAGTTTCTTTTTGTTCACATTCTAATTTATTTAGTTTTGTCATTTTCTTTTTCTCTTGGTGTATGCTAAACATTATCAGTTTCAGATCCAATGGGATCTTATGAATGGTTATAGGGTTATAGCTCAACAAGATCAGTGGGCAGTGTGTTCTATGAATTTTAAGGAAGTGGTTTCTGAAATACCTTGATATGCAGCAACTTGTTGCTAGCCAAGAGACTGTTCCATCAACTTATTCTGCTGTAGGGTGCATTGTAAAGCCAACCACGCAGTACCACACCTTGAAACCAAAATGAATTTCTGGGGTTTGATGTGGAGAATTTTAAACAATAGAAAGTACTTGCTGTGATGTGCTTACCGTGATTTGTAGACCTCTGTCTCCCCTCTGCCATATAGTTTGATGCTTTTTCAGTATATTTGATGGTAATATTACACTCTTCGATGTGAAAAATCGAATGGATGCTTCAACTCTACGTGAGGGAATTTTGCCATCTTTGTCTGTATTCTTACAATTTGGTGATATTCTTATTATCTGTCTGCAGTTGTTGCCACCATGCCTGGGTATAAATCAAAGACAACATGCATCTCACTTGGAGAAACTGCAATGACTCTGGATTTTATTCTTGATCCTGAAATCCCTACCATGACCTACCTACACAGTGTCAACAACGACTGCCACTGCATTGAAAGTGGCAAGCCTAGCCTGGAGAGGTTTTGGAGGCTTCACTCGGAAGTTTATTTGATATTAATTGCTATTTTGGCGTTACTCTGCATTCTATTAAAGAGGAGAATAAAATCCAACATGTTAAACCATAAGCAGTTGCCAAAAAGGTCAGCCCAGACATGACGCACTCAGAGTGACTGGGATCATCTATACGTAACATAATGATTCATACCTCACAAAATTTAATGTCTAATTTTTTTATTTTTTATTTTTTGTCGAAATGTCTAATTTTTTTTTGGTCATTAGCATTTAGCGGAGTTGCATTATTATTAGGCATCTTTAGTTTGCTTCTTTACCCTTTTTTTTTGGCTAGTGCTGTACTTGGAATTCAATGTACAAAAAGTAATGTCTTTTATCCTTGCTCAGAATATTCACAAAACTAATGTTAAGCATGTCTATAACATTGTTACTAACCAATTTTGTTAGTTTTCTGCTAGACTGCCAAAAAGGTCCATATTTCACTTATTTCCTCTTCTTATTCTAATGTGAAAATTATATGTGCTTTGAGAATTATCTGTTCAGGTATTGTGACAGCTCCTCGTCAGGGTCAATGAAGTGAATAAAAATAAAAGCCACATTACATTTTATCAATCCAAGCTACAAATATTTGCTGTAGAGTTTTGCCAGCATTCTCAAGATTTAGACGCCCAACAATTGTTTCATTTTTACACTTTACCGTGCAAATTTAAAACAGTAAGCCCAAATATCCACCGTACACAGAGCAGGGCATAAGAGATGACCCCATTACATTATTATACACATAATGAAACAGGCCACAGACCACCTAGGTTTTTTTTCCACAGCAAAAATATGATGATCTATACCCAATGGGGCATTGCAGGTCAATAGACATGACCTGAAACTATACTAAACATGTATACAAGTGGAAAGGCCACCATAAATGACCTTTTGAAGAGGATAGAGACTTCAAATAGTTTCTGGACCATCTTCCTCAGAGACTAAGCTCTGTAGCTTGTGAAGCAATAAATCAAAATCGTCTTGGTTTCTGATGAGGCTGAGTCTTACATGGCGATCTCCAGCATAAAACATGCTACCTCGACGACCAGTAATGTTGGCGGCTTCCAGAACTTCAAAACAGTCTTTATCTTCTTTCCTCTCACACTTTAGCCATGCATAAGCTGCAATGAGGATGCAAAGAATTGATCAACAGAGTAAAGAAGTAACTTTTAAGTCTTTTAACAAAATTAAAGGCCTTTATGTTTCAAGTGTCTTTCTTACTTTACAGTCTTTTTGTGCGGGTAAATTTTCGAGGAGTCCTGAAAACATAGAGTAGCATGCAAAATGTTTATATATGTGGAAGGAGATGGAAGCTTTGGGTATGGGGGTTACCTGGTGAAGCTTCCCTGTTTTTCTTGAAGAAATTGCAGTATTTGGGAGGAATTTTCTGAAGAGAGAAGCGCTTGGACATTGATATGATGTTGCTTAATTTTTGCCATCGTCCCCTCATTGTGTGATGACCAAATTCAAATATGTCCCGTCCTCCCTTATCAAGAACTACTTTGAGGAGTTTTAAAACTCTTAGCTGGCTATCCCGAGAGACTCCCATTGAGCTTAATGTCATGTAATATATCATCCTTTGGTAGATGACTTCATCCTTTATCAAAGACCACCTGCAAAACACACACACAATGAACATGGTTTGGTTTGCGAATTTTTGGAGCTGATAGCACTACAGCAAGAAGACCTCACTCGTCTTTGCTTTTGGAAGAAGACCAATGGTCTACAAGCCTATCAGACAGACTATATATTGTTGCACTATATTGCTGATCAGTGCATAGAAGAATGAGGATATATATGAGCTTACCCAAATCTAGATCCAGCATGACCAGTGAGCTTAGAGAGTGTGAAAATCATGAGATCAGCATCTGCTGGAGCTGGAATTGCAGTAAAATGTGGCCAGTAGTAAGCATGATCATATATGGGTTTGACATTGGGACCACTAAGCACGGCTGTGTGGAGCTGTCCATCAGGATTATTGGGTGAAGTTATAAACTCAATAACATGTTTACTACTGGCCGGATCTGAACTATTCTTCCATGAGGATGTATCCCCTTCAAACTTGAAATCCACTGAGTGGAACAAGTTTGATTGCAATTCATAAACCTAGAAATTAATTAAAGGAATAACATAAACAATATTATTAATCATGTCGTCACCATGCATATTGGCAGTACGTAGCAGTGGAACAAATGAAATAATGTCCAATTAATTGAAAAAAAAAAAAGGAATATATATTCAGATAGGGATGGATTAATGGCTGCCTAACCGGGTAAAAAGGGATTGTAGCTAGGACACTGAAGGGAGGGGCAGGGGGTGAAGCATTATAATTATGAGCATCATCAGGGAGGGCTAAAGCACGAACAGCAGCATTAAGCAACTGGGTGGAGCCAGTACCAAAGACAATGTATCTTCCTTGTGTTACTGCGTTTCCTACAATGGAATGTAGCTTGCGGATGTGCTTTTCAAGTTGTTTTGAGATAAAAGATTCATCACTGTATTGGTAGCTCATCCTGTGCCATCCTGCCACTACAACTGCACTGCTTGCCGCCCTCTCTATCCAGAACGGCTCCAAGAATAATGGATCCCCACTATATATATACACATATATCACCCAACCAAAAAAAAAAAAAAAAACAACAACAACAACAGTTTATCATGTTTATAGTTTGATTAACATGAGCAGGTGTTTAGGTTTAAATAGCAACAAAAAATTAAAATACAGAGAGAATATGCCCATATCCAACGACCATAATTCTTCTCATATTCTTAAACTACGCATGTGAGGGCTAGCTAGGTTGATTATATTCGGCAGCAGGAAAATAAATAACCGAAAAAAAATCTATGAGAAATATTTTCTAAATTAAGTCAACTATCATCAAACTACGTATCACTGGTGGAATCTCTTAATTAATAAAAAATGTAGTTATTCATGTATTTGACTTTGTTAATTTTCTAAAGCATAATATACATATAGGTTGAAAATTCATATAATTATCAATATATTAATTACAATCACAATAAAAAGTCTAATCATAACCAGCACCATGTGATCATCCTGGTTTGGCATTAACTTTAGCAAGACCATCTACAATACAAAACAAGAAATTTTGGGAGTGGTTAGTTAGTATTTTTTTTTTTGATTACAACGATGCCTAAATCTACCCAAACCCCACCCCACCCTGGATCGAACCAGGGTCTTCTTAACTCAAGGCCAAGGGAAATGCCATCACGCTACACTGGCGTTGGCGGTTAGTATTATGTGTGCAGGTATGTATCCAGGGGGGGTATTAAAGACTATAATAAGAGAGAAAGAGTAGCACTAGGTAGTAATTAACAGTACCTACCCATCAGCATTTGCAGAACAAGAAGGGAAGAATTGGGAACAGTCAGGGCCTCCATAGCAAGAGTGGCACTCACAAACTGGTGATGATCCCTCATCATCATCATCAACAACCCATCCATCCAAGTAAGCTCTTCCATGGCCTGAGCATCTTATGGCTGCCACTCCCTCTGCTTCTATTGCTGCTGCTCTGCTCCAGCTCCCCTCCCAAGATTCCAACCTCTCATCTTCATTCTTTGCTTTAAAGTGGTAGTACACATTAAGGATTACTGAGCACACTAAACAACATACCACCACCACCAGGTATTTCACCCTGATTTGCTGCTTCCCCCACATTTATTTATTCTCTTATCCACCTCCTCCTCTTACCCAATTCTCTCTCTCTCTCTCTGTATAGTATTATGGGGAACACTGAACACATCATTACATTACATTGCTGGAATCTCTTTTGTCCAAGGAATCTCTTTAGTTGATATCAACGGTATCCATCTCCGGGACAATATTGAGCATGACATATTGGCATCAATATATTAATTAATGTGCATTGGCCAATCAAAAAATAAGTGGAGGGTCAATTTCAAAATGGGTACTTGATTAAGCGAAAATATATTCTTGATAAAGGAAATTGCTGTGTGACGGCATCACCAACAAACAAGGTGTCTCATTTGTTCCAGATCATCGATGTTCCGCTTCTGTCGTTCTCTGTTTGGTTTTACTGACATGCCGAAGTTATTATAGATTACAATCCTTAGACATTTCTTTCACACGAGAATGACTTGCTATATTATTTGTTATATAAAATTCACGATGGAATTTACTTTTATGGGATAATACAAGATTGATAAAGGTAATACTGCTTCCTTGATGAAAATAATATAATTTTAATAATAATAATAATACAATTTTGATAATATTGATAATAGAGAATAATTAAAGTAAGATGGAGGCTAATCAACCAGCTGATTTCTTAGCTACGTTTGGTTTTACATACCCTACTCGCATGTTTGTTTTGGATGAACCCCTTGTTGCTTGTTTACATTTGTTAGCTGCTGATCGAGCACATGTTGCTCAGATACGCTCTGTTTTTCTAGTTAATTCTTAATCACAGGCCTCAGGCCTTGTGCCACCTTTGCAACCAAAAAAAAAAAGTAAGATGGAGGGAGCTTAAGGAGAGAGTGTGTAGGAATGAGAAGATGAGAGATCAAAAGTAGAAATGTATATGAATGGATGGATTATTTATAGGTGTAAATGGGAGGATAAAAACCAAAAGGATATTAGGTAAAAGAAGATGATAATAAGATTAGGACAAATATAATTATGGAAGGTAAATAATCAAAAAGATGAATCCAAGTGGAAGTTAGGTTTAAGGGTAAAATATTTATTGAAGATAAATTTGGGCATGGTAAAAATAAATTTTATTGGATGATAACAATGACATTCACATTTATTTATAATACTCCCCCTTGAATGTCATTGTACTTTGGCTAGAATACGCTTAGGAAAATATGTCTCGTTAAAAACCTTACTAAGAAAAATCCAGTGGGACAAAAACTTGGTGAAGGAAAAAAGAGTACAGTGCGTATTCTACTTCCCCTCATTTTGACCTCCCTTGATGTCTCGAAGTCGTCACATGCCGAACTTTTTTATCAACTTTTCAAGAGTCGAAGTGGGAAGTGACTCTGTAAATGAGTCTGTCAGGTTGTCACTTGGACGAATCTTTTGAATACAAATATCACCATTCTTATGAAGATCATGAGTGAAAAAGAAGGCGATATATGCTTTGTCCGATCGCTTTTGATATATCCTTCCTTCAATTGGCAATGCAAACAATATTATCTTCATAAATTATTGTTGGAACATCTTCACCGCCATCTAATCCACATGAATATTGAATATACTGCATCATCGATCACATTCTTGACTGACTTTATGTATGGCCACAATTTCTGCATTATTTTAAGAGGTAGCATGTACCAATCTGTACTTTATGTTGATCCAATAAATGACCTGTATCTGCATAACCAAAATCGTACTATGCTTAAAGAAAGAGTTTGAGATGAAAAAATCTCGAAATGATTAGATTGGTCCTGAAGTACTAGTGCAATTTATCTTGCTAGTAACATAAAGCCTGAAGCTTTTGATATAAACTTGTTGGCAAGATATAACTTTTCTCTAATGTGTCTATATTGAAATATTATAAATATATATTCATTTATCTCCGGGATATAATGTACATGAAAATGTTTTAAGCTTGAGTCCAAGGAGAATATAGTTCGTTTTGCAGATGCAGGTCATTTGTTTATCTACATAAAGCACAGATTGATACATGCTATTTCTTTACACGTGAAGGAGCTGATATATCATGGTGACCACAAAACAAGATAGCGAGGAAGATGTTCCAATAACAAATTATAAAGATAAGGCTACCTACATTGTCTAATTGAAGAAGGGATACATCAAAAGTGATCAGACAAAGCATATATCACCAAAGGTGATATTTATGTCAACTATTCATTCAAGAGACAACCTGGCGGATTTATTTACGAAATTACTTCCTACTCTAATTTTTTGAACAGTTGATAAAGAAGATTGGTTACGGCAGGTTCGAGATATCAAGGGATGCCGAAATCAGGGGGAGTAGAATACACACTGCACTCTTTTCTCCTTCACCAAGTTTTTATCCCATTGGGTTTTTCTTGGTAAGGTTTTTAATGAGGCATTTCTTCCTAAGCGTATTCTATCTAAGGTGCAATGACATTCAAGGGGGAGTGTTATAAATAAATTATGTGAATGTCATTGTTACTGTTTGGTAAAATTTGTTTTTACCATGCTTGAATTTACCAATGAAAACATGAATGCAAACAACTTTCATTCGCCCTGGTCTCTACTCCGGTCATGGACCTTGATCATTGCAAATGAATACAATATGTTCATGAAGAAACATACAAAGAAATTAAAGATATTTTTTGGTTGGAATATTCCAGGGCCTTTAGTTGTCTACATTAGATACCACATATTTTTCTATAAATATGGACACCTGATATGGCATTCTTTAATGCTCCTTTGTATCTTCACAGCTAAAAGTTCAATGTAGTTCTTGCCATTCTGTTCCTAAATAAAGTATTGATATATGAAGCCTCATTCCCTCCTTGGTTTTACTACCTTTCACGTGTATGTCTACATATATAGTTCTAGCATTTCGTGGTCATTTTATTTCTTGGCTTTTCAGTATTATTATTGTCAAGTAAGGATTAGTCCCTCAATTTCATAACAGAATTAAAAGCTCCAAAATTCAATCCATAAACGTTTTTTCCCTTCACTTAATCCACCAACTCGCCAGTCTACCATCATCTTACACTCACCGGTCGCCACCAGCCCCCACCTCCTCCTCCCGAAATCAAAACCCAAAGGTTTCACTTTTTATTCCCCCATAATCCGTGGAGGAAAAGTTCTTATAGCTCTCCTCCAATTCTTTTTTGCGCTTTTGCTCTACTTGGCGATATCAAGGTACGGATTCTCAAATACGAGTCTTTACTACTTTTGTGGAAATTTAAGGCAGCAGTACTAGTGGTTGCAAGTTACGCACAACGGATTGCACAACAAGCACTCGATAACAGTTTATTTTTAAAAGTTATTTCTATAACTGAACAGTTTTCAATTGGTGTATTCCATTGTTATATCCAATTTTAGAACATCTAATCTTACAAAAAAACTATTATTAGTTAATTAGTAACTAATTAATATTTTTCTTTAATATTATTTCTCCCGAGTTATTCGGGTTTTCTCTCGACTTTTCGAGTTTCCTCCCTGTTAGGGTTTTTGTCTCCCACTAGGGTTTATCTCCTTAGGGTTCTACCTTAAGGTTTTTAGCTTCCCGTCACTGATTTTCTCAGCGATGTTCGTTCCTTGTGGTGGCTATGGCGTCGGCACAAAGTGGCAAGGAGGAAGTGGGGTTACGAGGGCGACGGGTTGTGCCTCCAGATCCTACTGAGTCGGAGACTGATGTCGTTGTTGTGGAGGAAGAGGAGGATGAGCTAGATTTATCAGCCTTTTTGTGTTTGGTGGCCAAGCTGTGGACCGAGCGTCCTTTCAACGAGAGAGCGTTCATGAATACGATGCAGCAGATTTGGCGTCCTGTTCATGGAGGCGAGGTGTGGCAGTTGGAAAGGAACTTGTTTGTCTTTCAATTTTTTCATTGGTGAGATAAACAGCGTATCCTTGATTAGGAACCCTAGAATTTTGATGATCAGATTGTTTTACTGAAAGAACTCACTGGGGATGAGCAACCCTCATCGCTGCAGTTGTTTATGGTTCCTTTTTGGGTTAGGGTACATGATATACCGTTCAAACAACGGTCGGAGAAATTGGTTTGGGCCCTGGTAGCGAAGGTTGGGGTGTATTAGGGATTGGAAGAGGAGGCCAATATTAAACGCGGGAAGTACATCCGATTTTGTCTCATTTTTTATGTCCGGCGGCCTTTGTGTAGGGGTTCCATGATTGAAGGCCGTGTGGGAGGTCCTCTGTGGGTGTACTTTAAGTACGAGTAGCTGCCAGTATTTTGTTTCTATTGTGGCTGTCTGGGCCATCTTGACCGAGACTGTGCGGAGGGGGATAAAGAGGAGTTGAATTTAGTCGATACCCCGTATGGTGATTGGTTGAGAGCATCACTTATAAAGAATGTGTAGTCCCGTACAGTATCAGTCGTGTGGTGCGACGGCTAGTGTTTAAGTCTCCATTGGTGACTGAGTCCTCAACTGAGTCGGGCCGTCGTTGTTTATCTCCGGAACCTGTATCTAAGGGGTCGAAGGGAAGGTATATTAGGGTACCAAATAGAGGTGATGATAATGTTGGTTTGTTGGAGCAAAGTGAGTGCCTTCGAGGATGCGAGCTGAAGGAGAAGAGGTTGATTGAGGATGTTCTAGAGGGAGTTGGTTCTATTGGATTATCTAATACTCCTATGAGGATAAGGGGAGAGCCGTCTATGGCTGTCAAGGATAAGGGCGGCCTGGGTCAGTCTGATGCACCTCCTGGATTTCGGGGAGATGGTCTTGGTCTCGGTTCAGGTTATCAGACAACGGTCTCTTCACTGTCAATGTAGTTTTTTCCCCTAGATTCTAGTGTTGGGATTCCTCCTATTAGCTCGGTATGAGGTTTGCTTGATGATGTGTCTACCCCTTTTTGTTTTTACTTTGAATGCAGGTGACATGATAGACAAGGAGCGTATTATTCAGAAACGGAAGGTCAAGCTCCCGGGTTTACACTGTCGTTCGAAGGTTTTTGGTGGTGATCTATCAGGTCTTGATGCGGAGCATAGAGCTGGTTCTCAACCGTCATTTTCTGCTCATTCTGCCTTGGCTCTTTCAAGTAGGGCCGTGGTTCATAATGTTGATGGGTCTTCTGGACGATCTTGTAAGCGCCGAGCTCGTAGTTGTGGAGTAGAGGGTGGAACCGAGGGGGATCCTTTACTTGTTAAACGGAAAGGATCCGCTATTGATGGGTACGAGGATGAAGTGTGTGATGCAGGTGGTGGTAAGAAACGAAGGGAGACAGGAAATTCAGAGGGTGATTGCAGCGCATGTCCTTTTCTGGTGAAGGTTGCTCAGCAACCCCGCCAAGCATTATGAGTATACTATGTTAGAACTACTGTAGTTTAAGGGATCCATTTGTAGTTTCTTCTCTTCGCAAGCTTATATGGCTTGAAAATCTTCTCTTAGTGTTCCTTTCAGAAGTTGGGTTGAAGAAGTTTGAGGTTGAGAGTATACATAGAAGACTAGGTTGGCATGGGCTACTGGTTGTTGATTGTCATGGGGAGGGAAGACATAGGAGTGGTGGACTTATTATGATGTGGAGGGAGGAACTTGATGTCACTCTCAGATCCTTCAGTTTACATTATATTGATGTTACTATTCTTCGGGATACCGATGAGGGCTTGTGGAGGTTTACGGGTTCGTATGGGTGGCTTGAGACTTCGGAGAAATGGAGAACCTAGGAACTATGGAGAAATATCGGGAGGGTTGATAATTTACCTTGGCTCTGTAGAGGTGATCTTAATGAAATACTGTATCAGTGGGAGAAGAGAGGGGGCAATCCATGTTCCTTTGCTGTCATGCAAGATTTCCATGATAAGTTATCGGACCTTGACCTACATGATTTGGGTTTTACTGGTTGTGAGTTTACTTGGGCGAATGGGCATGAGGATCATACCCATATTGAAGAGAGAATTGATCGAATGGTAGCTTTATTGTCTTGGTCGTCTGTGTTCCCTAATGCTATGGTAAAGCATCTCCCGAGACAGGGTTCTGATCATGCCCCGCTGAAACTAATTTTGGACTATCTCTTGAACCCTTGGCGTGGTGGACCCAAGTTATTTAGATTTGAAGCTATCTGGCTCACTCATGAGGGATGTGCTCCCACTATAGAGGTGGCATGGTCCCAGTCAGTCTCTCATAATTCGGTGTTTGTAGTCAAGAATAAATTACAGAAGTGTGGTGAGTCTCTTTCAGCGTAGAGTAAGTCGAACTTTGCCCATATTATTTCGGCTATTCAAAAGAAACGTGAGGCTCTGGATGCCTTGAATTGTCGGGTCCAATCTTCTGAAGTAGTGGCTGCCTCACGAGTGCTTAATATGGGAATTGAGACTCTTGCTCCTCAAGAGGAGGTCTTATGGAGACAAAGATCTCGAGTTGTCTGGTTGAAAGATGGGGATAAGAACACGAAGTATTTTTTCCATAAGGCTAATCAAAGGAAGAAGGGGAATATGATTTTTGGCATCACTAACTCTCAAGGTCAGTGGGTGTTGAATTCCAGGGGAATTACTGATACTTTTAATGCCTTCTATATGGATTTATTTACTTCGGCAGGACCCTTGGAGAAAGAGCTGGTTTTAGATGTTGTGGATACTCGACTTATGGAGGATATGGTGGCTCTTCTTGACTCACCGTTTACTCGGCTGAGGTTTATGAGGCTTTATTCCAAATGCATCCCCCGAAGGCTCCTGGTTCGGATGGTACGCCTCCGTTATTCTTTCAGAAGTTTTTGCCTGTAATAGGAGATGATGTCTGTCGATTGGTTTTGGATGTCTTGAATCATGGTGCGGATCCATCTCCATATATTCACACCAATGTTACCCTCATCCCTAAGGTAAAACACCCAACTCTTTGTAGCCAATTTCGTCCTATTAGCCTTTGTAGCGTGGTTTTCAAAATCATTACAAAAACTATAGCTAATAGGTTAAAACTTATCCTTCTGAATATCATTGATGAAGAGTAGAGTGCCTTTGTCCCTAGTAGATTGATTACTGATAATGCCCTAATTGCATTTGAAGTGTTCCATCATATGAAAAAGGGCAATCGTGGGTAGATGGGATCAATGGCTCTTAAGTTGGATATAACTAAGGCCTATAATCGTGTAGAATGGGATTTTTTAGAGGCAATCATGGGCAATATGGGGTTTGGCCAAAACTGGGTGGACCTTGTGATGCACTGTGTGAGGACTGTTACATATTCTTTACTGATTAATCGCTCACCACAACAAGTCATCACTCCTCAAAGGGGCATTCGGCAAGGGGATCCTTTGTCCCCGTATTTATTTTTATTGCATGCTGAAGGTTTGGGGGCTCTCTTTAAACATGTTGTGGCTTCTAGTTCTATCCATGGCATCCATATTTGCAATAAGGCTCTTATTATATCCCATCTTTTCTTTGCCGATGATAGTGTATTATTTGCCAGGGCTTCTCTCTAAGAGGCCAGGGCAATACGAGCGATTCTTCACATATATGAGATGGCTTCTGGACGAAAGATCAATCTTGATAAGTCAGAAGTAGTGTTTGGCCGAAATGTACTTGATCAACTTTAATCACAAATCCAAGGGGATCTAGAGGTAAAGGTTGTTGCTACTTTTGATAAGTATCTGGGTCTCCCAGCTATGATTGGCCGGTCAAAGAAGATCATTTTTGCTTTTGTACGGGATCGGTTACTCAAAAAGATGGGTCAATGGAAGGAGAAACTTTTGTCAGATGCAGGTCGAGAACTATTTATTTAATCAATTTCTCAGGCCATCCTAGTTATGTCATGAGTTGTTTTAGCCTACCGGATTCCATCTGTAGTGAAATGGAGGTTCTTATTTGGAAGTTTTGGTGGGGGCATAGAGATGGAAGGCAAAAAGTTCATTGGTTGGCTTGGGAGAAGCTCTGCAAGCACAAATTGGCAGGGGGTTGGGTTTTCGGTCTCTTGAAGCTTTTAACTTGGCTTTTCTCGCCAAGAAAGGATGGAGGCTGCTTTCTAATGAGTCCTGTATGCTTTCTCAGCTGCTTAAAGCGAGGTACTTCCTTCGGACGGATTTTCTACAGGCAAAGGTTGGTTACAGTCCGAGTTATACATGGAGGAGCATCATGAAAGGTCAAGCTTTCTTGGCCAAAAGGGTGCGTTGGCTTGTGGGCGATGGGAGGTCGATTCGGATATGGAAAGATAATTGGATGCCGAGGGAACACGAGCCAGTAGTTACATCTCCTATCTCCATACTTGATGAAGATGCTATTGTGGCCGATCTTATGGCAAGTTCGACTCTTGAATGGAATTATCATTTAGTGGATTCCATCTTTTCGGTGGAGGAGGTACAACTTATCAAGAGCATTTCATTGAGCTTTCGAAATCCCCGAGATATATACTGCTGGCATCTCTCTCCTTCAGGGACATATACTATTAAGACAGGCTATGGTGTCGCCCTAGCTATGATCTAGCCCCAAAGTGCCCTGGTTGAGTCCCTGGTTCCCTCCTGTTCGGCAGCATGGTGGAGAGAGTTATGGAAGCTCCCAATAGCTCCTAAACTTCGGGCTTTCACTTGGAGATTGTGCACAGATATTCTTCCCGGTTAGATCCAATTTAGTCAAGCACTCTATTCCTGTTGTCGATACCTGTCCTCGGTGTGGAATAAGGGTGGAGACCACGGATCATCTGTTTTGGTCTTGCTCATGGGCTCGTGAAGTCTGGGCTACCAGCTCACTTCCTGTTGCAATTGTTCATCTTCACTGCAATGATATGGCTCACTGGTTGCAGAGCATTCGTTCTTCTTTTGGAGCCGATACCCTTTTGCTGGTGATCTCCACCTGTTGGTCAATCTGGAAGGATCGAAATATGCTGATTTTTCAGCAATGATCTCTAAGCAAGAATGATATTATTCGCTTTGCTAATGATCTTTTGCAGGTGTATACAATAACAAACCAGAAGGAAATACCACCAAGTCGTGCACCTGCGCAGCAGCGGTGGTCTCCTCCTCTAGTCGAGTGCTTCAAAATAAATAAAGATGTAGCTATGTTGGATTCTCAAGGCATTGGAGTTGGGGCTGTGGTTCGCGATTGGAATGGTCTAGTCATCGCAATAGGTTTCAACTTTTACCCTACCATATTCGATGCAACCATTGGTGAGGCTTTTGCAGCTCGGTTCGGTCTTGGCCTGGTGCGGGAGATGCAGCTGCCTAATCTCATCCTAGAGATGGATAATAAAACTACTGTTCATGCCCTACAATCCTGCTCTTCTATCTCTTCTCCTTTTGGCATTTTGATTGATGATTTGTAGACTTTAACTCTTCCTTTTAATTTCTTTTCCTCGTTATATTCTCCTAGACAATGTAATAAGGCAGCTCATTATATTTGCCATCTTGCTTTGACTTGCCGGCAGGAGAAATTCTGGTTTTCAGACTTTCCTGCAGATGTTCTTGCTATCACAGGCGGATATTGCCTGATAGATGCTACTTGAGCAATAATATTTCCTCGTTTACCAAAAAAAAATCTTACAAATAAAACTGCAAAATATTATTATTCTTCTTAATTTGCAACATTTGTTTGTGCTCTGTTTCCACGTTATTATTTTTCTTATAAGATAGACATTTGGGAAGGATAGGTTGATCAACCCTTACACGAATTGGTGAAAAAATGCTTATTTAAATTAACTCATGAAGTCACGAGGTACTGTAACACAACACCGTTAGCGTCGGCTACAAGCAGTTACAAATAAAAATCAGGGCTACATCATAGCCTAAGAAGCCTTATTCAAAAGGGGCTTCTTGGCTAAACAATCAGCTACAAAGTTGGCTTGGGAAAAAAACATGCTTAATTAAAGGTCACAACCCATTGTTGGTGAAGAAGATGTCGAATACACTCCATTAGGAAAGATTAGAGAAGCGAAGCCATACAAATACAGACTGTGCTATACAACAACGCCTACTGTGCCAAATCATATGCCACCTGAATAGAGTCTAGAATATAGAGTTTTTGGCAACATCAAAACTTGGGTTTTTGGGTTTTTTGGGCCCCTATGTTTAGTGGTTTGGCCAATTTGGTACCCCGACATTTTTTTTGGTCGGGCATATATCCCGAGATTGTATGGACAGGCCAAACGTAGACCCCTGGTCAGGCACCTGCTGACGTGGAGGCTGCCCGGGTATTTGCGCATGTTACTGTAGCAAAACGACGTCGTTTTAAGTGAGAAAACGTCACCGTTTCATGCCACGTCGGACACAGGTGGCTTAGTGGGGCCCACTTCACTCAAAGCCCCAAATTCTTCCCATACCGAACCGAAACTACTCCGGACCAGGGTCTATGTTTGGCCTGCCCATGCAATATCAGGGTCTATGCCCGGCCAAAAAAAATGTCGGGGTACCAAATTGGCCAAATCACTAAACATGGGGTCCAAAAAACCCAAAAACCCTTAAGAATTAAAGTATTAGTTTTGGAAAAATAAGGAAAGTAAAATAATAAACTAACTCAATACATCTGATTCAATAATCGTTCCTTCCAATTTATAATTTAAAATTGAATTTAAGTGAGATTTTATGCCGCTATTGTATAATTATTTTAATTTTTTTTCAAAAAATTAATTCTAGCACAAGATAATAATTATAATAATAAATATTTATTTTCTAATTTTTTTACATTTGAGATTTGATCTCGTTCTTTATTTATTATTATTATTAAAACAATTTAGGTACTTTTTACAAATTTAGACCGGTGGGAGAGTTTAAATAGGAATTTTTAGAAATTAGTATATGAAAAAAATAAAATTTTAAAAATAATAAATCCAGCATAATAAGGTGTATTTATTTAAAACCAAGTAAAATTTTTGGAAATTAAGTTTTTCTCATTTTTAATATTGTTAAAAATAAAATATGATTAAAAGAAAGAAAAATGATTAAATAAATAATCAAAATCGGGTCAGCTTTCATTTCGGTATCCAACAAATTTCGGGTCAGTTAGGTGAAAAACCCGGGGTCGGTAGCATGCGGAGCCCACAAAGACACATGGATCCTACATGTCCAGCCAATCCTCTAAAACGACGTCGTTTTGCTACAGTAACACGCGCAAATACCCCGGGCAGCCTCCACGTCAGCAGTTGCCTGACCAGGGGTCTACGTTTGGCCTGCCCATGCAATCTCGGGGTATATGCCCGGCTAAAAAAAATGTCGGAGTACCAAATTGGCTAAGCCACTAAACATGAGGGCCCAAAAAACCCAAAAACCCTCAAAACTTCATAAGATTAAGGACAGATATTACAAGCATCTCAAACAAACATGCCTAATACAACATAATCTATCAAATATTAGCAGCCCAAAACGCTTAAGTAAGCTGTAAGCCCAACAGGAAAGTCTATAATTTTTTCGGTTTTCTAAATATTTTGAATATGATGAATATTTCACCAAAATAAACAAATAATAAATACCTTTTTATTTTTTTATTTTAAGGTAAAATAAAACTACGATATCATATTAATATCAAGAACCATAGCAAGTAGCTCTCGGCTCAATAATGGTGTTTTTGACGCATCTCTCGAATACTATCATTAATTTTTAAAAAAATAAGAGAAAAAATAATAAAATATATATCTGATAACCTACCATTAATATATTAATTAATGTTTTAGAGCCTGAGGAGAACTAATTAATTCAAGTTGGTCTTTTTTTTTTAATGGCAATTTCAAGTTGGTCTTTGTATACATAAAGTCATAAACCCATGCTGTGGTATTTTCTTTCAATTCAAGTTGCTCCTTTTCTCAGAAACAAGACAGCCACCGGTGATGCGTACAGATCAGTTTGGTACCATTCCCAGTCGTTTTAATTTTCTTTTGTCTCCACTGTGCTACTGAAGCATCAGTTGGGGACCCTCGATCAGTTACAGTCTCTTTTCCAGATATTTTTTCCTTTTAAACGATCAATCTGTAGACTGGGAATTTGATTCCCTTCTTGAATTTCTTTCTTTCTTTCTGGTTTCCAAAGATCTATAGCTAGGGAAGCCATAGTCAGAATATTATGACCATTCTCCACTTCCTCTGTGATCATGTTCTTTATTAATTCTTAATCTTCACCATCCTTTAGTTATCCATCACACACACACACAAAAAAAAAAATGAAACAGAGTTATGATTAAATAGGTTCCTTGGGCTGGAGTGGTAGGGTCTATACCATGATGATTTTAGAACCATTAGAAGTGCTGGGTTGTTCTTGTCGTGATGACCTTCATTAAAGGGTATCTTGTCCGAAATCATTTCTCAAAAGGGATCTTTGAATTGCATTCTTGATCGTCAGTGTAGCTTTGGAAAAATGCTAGTGCGACTTTGAGCAAAAGCTATGGTTAGTAACTAGTATCTCTCCACATCATCATCGTGCCACCTTTCTTTTTCTTCTAATGTTCCAAATTACTTTTTCGGTTTTTCCAAATCGCCTAGCGGTCCCACAAATCTTAAGCACAGCGCTTAGTGAAACACCCCGACCCAAAATTACCGAATACACAGTAATTACTGAGCAACAGTGCCGACACGTGGCACAAACAACATATATAACAGGAAATCTGGCCCAATGGCCCAACGACAATATCAATCACCCGATCTCGGGTACAATAACAATAATAGCACAGCGGAAGCAATTTTTAATAATCACAGCAAAAGCATGAATCGACTCGATGCAAAACTATGGATCCAGATCCGTCGGAGGAGATGCCGCAGCCTGCCATGATGCATACCTGCACAAAGAACAACGTAGCCTGCCGATGGGGCAGGTGAGGGGTGAGATTCTCCATAATCTCACCGACACATAACTCATGATTAACAACATAGTATATTTAACAGTCAAGAGCATATCAATACGGCATACGAGTAGTGAACATAACACTGTACAAATAGAGTCATAAAGAACAATGCCGACTATGCAAATGTCCATCCCATCGACTATGCAATGCACTGACCACCCAACACCTCACAGACTGTACAAACTCTAGTGCCCGACCAGGACACCTCAACTCAACTACATATTGGGTAACCGACCCAGTCTATACAACACCTACTCTAGTCCTGTCAGACTATACTCAACAGAGGTTCCTCGTCGTATGATAACACACTGTTACTGTACTTGCCGATCATCTAACCCGGTACCAAAACAATCTCAAAATCACGTGAGCCTCGCTCACCGGGTAGCCGGCAACCTGCACGGACCATACCCAATCAACATCACAAACCGGTCCCCGGGTAGAGTCACAACACAGCAACAGCAACAGCAGCTACCACAGCAACTCGTAACCACAACAATAATCCTCATTAAGTTTAAACATAGCCTTAGAAATAACGATCATCCAACCGTCGACCACAGCCGACAACCAACATATCTCAATATCCGAACGAAACCGACAAAAGATACTCATCTGACAATTATCAAAAGAAATCGACAATAAACAAAGGACAACTGGCAACCGATGCCAACAACAATAGACTTCTCACGACCAACGACAACAAACAACACCCGCTAGCCGGCAACCTATGCCGTCCACGGTCAACCGACTATACTGACAACCTCCCAGGGTATGATCATGAGACAACATGCATATGAACATAACACATCACAGCCCAACAGCGCAAAAACACATCTCAAACAAGACTGAGCCAAGGCCAAAAGAATATCTTTTATTATTACCAATTTTATCTTCCGGGCCCCGTCACTGGACAAGCTAGGGGTCCGACTTGGATATCAACATATTTCGGGTGCCAGACCAAAACCAAGAGAACCCAGGGATAGACATCCCAAAAGAGAACCCAGGGATAGACATCCCAAATAAATCAACGGGATAGACATCCCAAGCATAGACATGCTTACCACAAGTAACCCAGGTCATGGCCACCACAAAACAGTCTTTACCCATCAAGTCGTACCACTACTTTCCAAGTGACATTAAAGTCGTCATCACAACTTCCAACTATCCAATTTCCATTTCCAGTATCCATTATCAAATATCCACGGTCAATAGACCAACATCAATCTCAACACAATAACCACAGGATCAATATCACAGTCCAACAATCACAACAGCGATAACCACAGCAGACAAATAATCAACAGTGCACATCTCAGCAGTTCAATCAAACAATTCAATAAAGAGAAAACACAACAGTACTATGTGTAACATATCAAATATCACAAAGATATCAACAACAATAACCATAAGATGCAATGGAACCTATGTAGTTCCAAGACCAACCAACCCGGCTATCACGGGTGGAATGACGTATATGCAACCTCACCTAATACTCCTCGGAAGCCGACATCCGGTTAAGCCTTGATATTCCTATAATATAACAACAGTAATCACTTATAATGCACAAACAAGATGATTATGCATGATGCCGGTTAATAGTTATTAGACGGCTTATCAATTCTTTTATTATTTTCATAATTATCTTATTTATTTCTGTGGAGGTTACTAATATTCTATTTCCATCAGTTATACCAATCATATACAACATAAATCAAAACCAAAACCGAGCATCCAAGCCGATATCCCGGCCCTTAGGCCGCTTATGACAATAAGGCACATATACGTACACTTACACGTAGTGTATATTTAAGATAATATATTTGTAAATAAATCAAGTTACGACCCGTTAAATACTCATAGTCCTTATGACGTAAATGATATTATTCCCGATTAAATACTAAATACTTATATGTTTTATAAACAATAATTATATAATAATAGAAACGATAAATACATCAAAATATTATTTAAATAGTATATCTTATAATAACTCGTTTAATGGAAAATATCTCCAACGGTATGAAATTAGCATAGTCATCGTATAGCATAAAATATTCGTACGAATTTGTAATTGTAATATTTATAACTAAATATCTACGTATACAATCATAAGTACATGTATACATAAAACTATAATTGTTAAGTAAAGATATAGTCTAGCAATATCTAAGCCGGTGTAATAGCTGTAATACTTTATACGGTATATATATGTATATACTTATATAAGATTAAATCAGTAATTAAAATAAGGTGTAGATCTAATATTATTTTAGTTTAAGATTACGGAAGTGAGTATAATAGAAATATATATACATGTCTAGGCCTTTTATAATATAAATTCAATTAAACATAATTAAGGAAATTTGGGAATTAAACTCGGTAGGCCTTCACGAACGTTTAGCCCAACTGAGGATAAATCTAATATCAACATAATTCGAAAATTAAATAGGGGACATAATTAAAATAAATAAATGATATGGGCCTTTTACGAGCCCAGGTAAACATAAATAAAATTAAAACGGGAATTTAAATACTATGGGCCTTTTTAATAGCCCAATCGGAGAATTAAGCATAAAGTAAATAAATGCATGAAGAAAATATATAAAAGCATAAATAAAATAAACAAAAGACTTAAATTGAATAAAGCAGAGTTAATTATATAAAGCATAAATAAAATAAATAAAATTATAGGTTATTATTAATTAACTTAATTAACCGTTTTATTTAATCGTGATTCTATGTCCGAGTCCGTTAATATCGTTCGGGTTCGTTAGGACGCATATGGATGGTCCAAGGCTCGGGTTTTACCCAACAGGTCCATTTCCGAGCTCGCCGGGAAATTCCCGGGACTACCGGAAGTTCGCCGGATTCCAGCTGGTACTGTTCACGCAGTTCAATAAACCCGATAGTCCTCATCTCTGCTCGCCAAGCATCAACGCACCCAAGCCACCCAGTTGAACCACTGCCCAATCCACCCACCAACACCAACACCAACACCATGCCCACAGCAGCATCACGCCCAACCAACCACCGTCACAAACCCAAATCCACAACAACAGCGTCAACACAGTAACAACTGAACACAGACCCACGCAACCAAACAAACCGATTAATACAAATCCGAACAACAAGACCCGATTAGTTTAGTCACACAACAATCGGGTCAGGAAAAGAAGGGAAGAGAAAGGAAGAGGCAGAGATCGTCGCTGAGTCTTACCCACACAACCCCGAGGACAGCGACGGTAAGTGGCAGATCGGAGTGGCGACCGTCACGGCGTCGACGAGTTACAGAGGTCGGCGGATTTGGAGAGGAGGGGAGATCGGACCTCCTGTGCACGGTGGCGACTCGAGCTCAGTCCACCGGTGGTGTCAAGCTCATCTCCGATGGCGGTGGCGACTCCTGGTTACTGCGGCAGTGGAGAGAGCGGCGATTTGCTGAAGAGGATGCGGCGGTGGCTCATGCTCGTCTCGGCTGCAGCAGCAGAAGGGGAAGACGGCGGCGCGATGGGTGGGTTGAGACGGGGACGGTGAGAGGGGCAGAGGTAAGAGGAGAAAGATATGGGTGAGGGAAGAAGAAAGGAGAGGAAAAGGAATAAGGCAAGGGTGTGGGGTTGGTGGCTCCGGTTGTTGGGTTGAAGGCGGCGGCGAAGGGGAGAGGAAGAAGGAGGAGGCAAAGGAAGAAGAAGGGAGAGAGGAAGGAAAAGGAGGCGGTGAAGAATCGAGTAGAGGGAAGAGAAAATAAAGAAGAAAATGGAAAGAAAAAGACAGGGAAGAAAAGAAGAAAAGAAAGGTGTAGGGACCGATTGAAGAAAAACGGGAAAGAAAAGAAGAAAACGTGGGCGGCGGGAGGAAAAAGAGGGAGAGAAGAAGAAAAAGAAAGAAAGAAAGGAAAAGAAAGGTAAGTGGCCACGTGGCAAGCCACGATTGGCCGGTTCGGATTCTCGTGTCGGGATAACGAAATCGCAGGGGTACTCCCGTCTCTTCGGATTTTCCGCCCCGAGTCCAAAAATACAACTTGGGCTCGAAAAATCCGATTAATACCCCTGAGCTTCGTCCAAGTCTCGGAAATGAAAACCGAGGCTTGATAAGCCTTGGAGGAGGCTCGGAAATCCCGAGTAACCCTCGGAAAATAATTCCGAGGCTCGGTTATCGAAAGAAACTCCAGAATGTCGCGTATCCTCAGTGATTGAAACGAAGCTCGGTTATTCCCGGGAAATACTCTCGATAAAGCTCAGTCCGCTAGAATCCTTGAATTACGGCGTTTAAAATTATAATTAGTAAATATTATCTTTGCAACACAAGTATTCCGTCCAAAATAATAATGAAAGTATTATTATTACTGTTGGTTTGGAAAATAATAATGGTAGAAATAATATTAATCATCTATGGAGTAGTAAAAATGATAAAAATTTATATTTTTAATTAACTCGGGTTGGTAAAATTTTCGATTAACCGCGATAAAATTTATTTACCACAGTAAAAGTTAAATCAACTTGGTAAAAATCACGGAAAATTTACCCGGGTCGTTACACTTAACCAGTTGTTTGGTGGTACTTTATTGGCATTGCATTCAATTTAATTAACTTTGTTACAATTGTTTCATTTTTGAAATGGAATTCATCTCTCATTAAAATGACGATATTTATATAATAACTAAAATCCAAAGAATTTTTGTAGTTTGAAATTCAGTTTTGTGCGGCTAACTTTTCAAAATTCATCAACACAAAAATAACCTCATGGTCTTTTGTATTTAGTTCATAATGTAAGGATAATTTAATCAATTAGTTAATTTTATAAAACACGTTTGATTTATACAAAAACATTATAATAGAATTCAATTAAACTTTTTAAATGGCTATACTGAATAGGAAAGTTGACTTCATGATGAATTAACTGTTTGAATTTAACTCATTGTGGATGTAATACCAAACAAAGTGATAATAATATGATTACTTTTTTTTTTGGTGAACATAATATAATTACTTTTCGTCAGGGGTCGTGAGGTCCACTGAAGTTTGCGTTACACAACCGGAGATGTCTCTTTACCAAAAGTCAAAAAAAAAAAAAGTTTCCTTTATCAATCTCCAAATATTATTTGAATTCATCTTTTTTTTTATATATATATAGAATTGGGCTCTTCTACGAAATATGAAATTATGGATCAGTGACATCTTGATTATGATTAATTTGGCTTATAATTATCATGTTGGTAGAGGGTTTAAGAGTAAATAAGCAGTTATGCCTGTCCGTTTCCTTGTCCGCGAAATCTCTAACTTTTCAAGCCTAGCTTCATATTGTAAAGAAAAAATTAAAAAGAAAATGGAATATCCAAAAAAATTGGCTTCTATTTTGTCTTTTTTCTCTAATTCAACAACATGACGTAATTAAGAAAAGAAGCAGCGTTTGATTCCTTGATCTGTACTGTAGCCCCAAAGTTGTCGACAAGGCTGACCACGCATCTTCTTATCTCCTATTGCACAGACTTTTCAACAGCTTGAAATGATACTCACAGTTTAGAAAGAGACATTTTCAACAGCCTGTGTGAGTGTGATAGCTACTTAAAAAGAAAAAAAAAAAAAGGTCTTAATTTCAATTTACAAACATATCAACTTTAACTCTTTGATAACTTAACTCTTTATTGGCAAATTTAACTTTTTAAAAATATTAAATTAGTATCTCTTTGTAATAACTCTAGTATCTTATCTGTATTGATAAATAACTTTTTTAGTCCATAAATTTTATTAAATTCATTAATGTAGTCCCATATCTTTGAATTCTAATTTTTGTATCCCTAAATTTTGTCGAAATTGAATAATATTTTTTTTTTCTCAAAAATTACTGATAATTCCCTTGAAAGTTAGAACTAGTGAATGCTGCAGGGGCCCATAAGGTCTAATAATATTTTATTATTTTACCTTTTACAGATAGAATTTGTTTTTCTAATTTTTTGTAAAAAAATATAATAGATTCATGAAAGGACATAGTTTTTAAAATGGTTACTAATAGCTCGCCTAAAGTTTTTCAATTCATACAACAAAATAGCCTTTGAAATAAAAATAAAATAGCTTTCCCTTGTAAATAAATTTACTGTAACAGCCCGGGTAAAAATATATATTTTTACCGGACTGTAAAACGCTTTGTATAGTAATTTACCATGTAAAATATTCTTGGGTAATTATTTTAAAGTAAATTATGCATCGAATCCCGAAACCGAGCTTTGTTTCACGCTCGGGACTTTCTTACGGATTTTACGGATCAGTTTGGGGATCTTCGAGTTCAGACGGTACGCAGTACAACCGCACAGAACTGCACCACATGCCTGCATGCCACGCATGCCATACATGCCATGCATGTCATGCATGACATGCACAACATTTTCCTGCTCACGCGTGTTTCGTCTCCTGCCGTCGTGAAGTTCCCTGCAAACCCGTGAAAACCATCCCTGTGAGCTCGTGAACCCACCTGTGCTTGTCATGACCTGCACTTCACCAGCTATAAACCCGTCCTCCAGGCACGCATGAAGCACACACGCAGAAACCCCTCTTCTCCTTCTCTTCCTCACGTTTCCCGCCTTCAAACACCGAGACCACCTTCCACCAAGCCGTCCACCACACACCACCATCACCTCCTCACGTTGCCTGCCTCACCACTGCCGTTGCACTGCTCGCCAGTTCGCGTTCTCGTTGCCTGCACCGCCAGACTTTTCCTTCCTTTCCTTCGCATTGTCGCCCACTGCCGCCGCCTTGCTGCCCTCCACCTGCTGCCGCCAACCTCCACAGCCACGCCTTGCCGCGCACCACTCGTCACCCGCCGCCTTGCTGCCCATCCCTGCGCCGCCGCGTCCTTCTGCAGGTAAACACAAGGTTGAAGACGCGACCCATTTCAGTGGTCGGGTCGCGGGCCGGGCCGGGTCGCGGGCCGGGTCGGGTTGACCCAACGGGTCCTCGGCCTGGCCCAAGGCCTGGCACTGTTACGGGTCTGCACAGTGACGGACCGGACTGTGCACAGTCCCATCACTGTTCACGGTCCGACTGTTCACAGGCCCAGTACTGTACATGGGCTGAACACTGTTCACCTGGCCTGTTACTGTTCACGGCCCGTACTGTTCACGACCCAACCCAAAAAATAAAATAAAATAAAATAATAATAATAATAAATAATGATAAAATGAAATTCTGGAAAAAAAGAAAATAAATTATGTTTTAAATAAATAATTAATTGAAATTATTTTAGGAGTTATAGTAATTAAATTTCTCGGAACATATTATATACAAGGAAACATTTTTTTAAAGGAGGATTATTAAGTATTTAAAAACCGGATGTAAATACGGTGAAATGTTACCGGCCTATGATATTAAATAGTGAATGATGAGAATAATAGGGTACGAACCTGGACGAATGACTTAGTAGAAATTAGTATTACAGTACATCATATCATAAGCATTATTTGAGCATTTTATGTGAATATGTGTTATTTGCTGAATAGGAGCTGATAACGAGTACGAGCACGTAGAACCGGAACCAATCGACGAATTTCCTGTGGAATTTATCGGCCAAGATGAGGATAAGTAATTATTTATATACTGTCGTGGTGCCAAGTTGCTGTTTGTGTATTATATGCTTGAATAATTCTTGTGGCTGTGAATGGTTGTTGTGAATTGAATTTAAATGTTATTTGATGCCGTTGATGTTGCTGAATTGATGCTACTGTTGATGTTATTGATAATGTTAGAAATGTTGGTACTAGTAGATGGCTACTGTTGTTGTTGTTGGCTGTGAAATTGTGGGAGTAGAGTACCGAGGGTACCGGATAATTTAGTTTGTATTATCCAGACGAGCGGAGAGGCTGTGATCCTGCTCGGGATAATGAGAGAGTGGAGAATAATAGAAACTAAGTAACTAGGAATAATAAAACTGGACACACTTAGAGATCTAGTAAATCACAGTTAAATGTTGGAATAGCCAGATGGTAGTCTTACTTTTATGGTGCTGGGGGAGAGTGTGCTTGGGGTCTGCTCCCTGTTTGTACCAGTTTTTATTTTAGGCGCTGGGGGAGAGTGTGCTTGGAGTCTGCTCCCTGTCTGTGCCAGATTTATGTGGAGGTACCAGGGTGGGGTCCACGGGCTAGCTAGCTTGACTACCAGGCGACGACCATCATTTAACTAGTGATAGGGGCCCTGATAATAAAATTTGTGTAGCGTGCCTAGAATCACAGAGTGTGTTATTTAGGGATCAAGTGAACCTTAGTTACTTGCTGTTGATGTGACTTGGATTTATTTACGGTTATTGTATATGTATAATTGCTTATGGATTTTACCCGGTGAGCACTTCGGACTCACCCCTCGCCTGCGTGACCTGGTCGCGTAGTTTGATTGTGCGTAGCTCAGGTACATTCGAGGCAAGCTGTGGCGCACCCTTTGCCAGGCCCGGATCCATCCTGCGTTGCATCATGTTTATTCTGTTGTCTATTGTTGTGTTGTATTAATACTTCCGCTGCTTGCATTTTATTTCTTGATTCGGTTGTTTGTTGTAATGTGTTTCCGTGCCGGAACAAGTATTGTGATGTATTATGTACTTTTATTGTATGAATACTGTCGATTGTGTTATTTACTATTGTGGTTACTGTAATAGTACGTGGTCCCACGTGTTTACTGTGTATAACGGTAAATACGGATCGGGGCGTTTCATTTTGGTAGCGCAGCGGGCTGTAGGTCATTGGTTGTTGTTTGATTGTTTATGCATATCCTACTCCACATGTTATAAATATGATACTCATGCATACAGCTTCATATAGGTAGGACGAGATGGATCCGGCTGAGGGACACCAGCATGCCGCTCAACAGCACTTGGAAGAGGACCAAGTGTCAATCGGTCAACCGCATGCCTACGTGGAAGATCCACATGTCTACGAGGGGGTACCGGGTATGCCATACCAGGTGTCTCTGCAGATGATGCACATGATGACCCAGATCCTTCATCGACAGACAGCTGGAGGACCCGTCGAGGACCCTGTTTTTACCAAGCTATCTCAGCTTGGAGCTGAGCCATTTTCAGGAGCGACTGATCCTCGTGAGGCAGACGAGTGGCTACGTCAGATTGCCAGGGTCATGCTTAAGATCAAGTGCACAACCGACCAGTGGCCGAACTATGCCGCTTCTCTTTTCCATGAGTAAACAGCAACCTGGTGGGAATCTACCACAAGAGACCTGCCGAAACCAGTGGTGATGCCATGGGCTGAGTTCACGGACATGTTTAAGGACAAGTTCATTACCGAGGAATTTCAGGAACGCATGCAGCGCGAATTCCTAGAGTTGCGACAGGATAATATGACCGTGACAGAGTATGAGAAGAAGTTTGACCCCCCTATCCCTGTATGTTGGAGATCTGGTAGCAACTACCAAAGCCAGATGCCAACGTTTCTGGAGAGGTTTGCATCCTGACATTAGAGCTATCATGGGATGCAAAGACTTTGCTGGTTATCAGGATATGGTAAGGGATGCTCAGAAGTCCGAAGTTACCTGGCGTGATCAGCAGGAGTATCGTCAGAAGAGGAGTGCACCGCAGGTTCCACCTAGTCAGAACAAGAGGCCATATGTACCTGCCGCTAGTGCACCTGTAGCTGGACATGGACAGTATCAGCAAATGACCTATGGACGTGGTTGGACTAACAACCGCGGAGCTTCGATTGGAGGATGGAGTGGACCTGGAGTGACTAGTTCTGGAGATAACCGCTTCCGACGTCCCATATCATCAGTCAGATGCTTTGAGTGCAATGAGTTGGGACATTACCGTTATGCCTGCCCCAAACTTGGGAGAGTCAGTAACTCTGCACCGGCACTGACAGTTCAGGCCTCTGTTGCTAGTGTGCCAGGTGGATCTAGAGCACAAGGTCAAGGTCAGGGTCGTGGTCGTGGGAATCCTTCCGCAAGGACCCAATCTGGAGCCAACCAGAGCACAGCAGTTCCTAGAGCTTTTGTCATCACCGCAGAGGAGGACCCTGATGCTGCCCAAGTCATAGCAGGTATCTTTACAGTACATGGTAGTGTTGCATTCACATTGATTGATCCTGGAGCTACACATTCCTTTATTGCTCAGGCCTATGCTATACAACATAACTGTGAAGATATATCCTTAGAAAAACCGATGAGGGTTAGATTACCCGCAGGCATCATAGTAAGGCTAGATAGAGTTTGTAAGGATGTGCCGTTAGTGTTCGAGAACGAAACCTTTCCTGCTCGACTCATTGTCATGAACATGGGAGGATTTGATATAATCCTACGCATGGATTGGTTGTCGAAGTATCGAGCCTTGGTGGATTGCCGAGCTAAGCAAGTGAGGTTGACATCCGCTGAGGACCGGTCGATTGTTTTGTCCGGAGTGGGGAGAACTACAACCACATGTAGTATCTCTGCTACCCTGGGCTACGGAATGAAGCAACATGGTCCAGACGTATTGCTGACCCACATTTTAGGTGGAGAGACACGAGACCCTACCCCGGAGGATGTATTGGTTATGAGGGAGTTTGTTGATGTTTTTCCAAATGATCTACCAGGTTTGCCACCCGACAGAGAGGTTGAGTACACCATCGAGCTTGTACCTGGAGTTACACCTATCTCAATGGCACCATACAGGATGGCACCGACAGAGCTTCAGGAGCTGAAGAAGCAGCTAGATGAACTACTGGAGAAAGGTTTCATCAGACCTAGTACCTCACCATGGGGTGCACCAGTGTTGTTCGTGAAGAAGAAGGACGGTAGTCTGCGTATGTGTGTAGACTATCGCCAGATCAACAAGGTGACAATCAAGAACAAGTACCCGTTACCGAGGATTGATGATCTTTTCGACCAGCTTCAAGGAGCAACGGTGTTTTCAAAGATTGATCTCCGATCGGGCTATCACCAGATCAAGATCTCGGAGAAGGACATATCGAAGACAGCTTTTCGCACACGGTATGGCCACTATGAATTCACTGTGGTACCTTTCGGTTTGACCAATGCACCGGCAATGTTCATGTGCTTGATGCACTTGGTCTTGAACGAGTTTTTGGATAAGTTCGTTGTGGTCTTCATCGACGATATCCTCATTTACTCCAAGAGCAAGGAAGAGCACGAAGAGCATTTGAAGATAGTGCTTCAAAGGTTACGGGAGAAGCAGTTGTATGCCAAATTCAGCAAGTGTGAATTTTGTCTTGGAGAAGTTTCCTTCCTCGGACATGTAGTAGGCGGGGATGGAATAAAGGTTGATCCTGCTAAAGTTAAGGCTGTATTGGAGTGGGAGCCTCCTAAGAATGTGTCAGAAGTCAGGAGTTTTCTTGGCCTTGCAGGATATTATCGGAGGTTCATAGAGGGTTTTTCCTTACTAGCCAGTCCCATGACTAAGCTATTGAGGAAAGAGCAAGCTTTTTTTTGGAGCCCGGAGTGCCAACAGAGTTTTGAGGAGCTTAAGAAGAAGCTGACCACGACACCAGTGCTGACAGTACCCAAACCAGGGGTGGAGTATGTGTTGTTTTGTGATGCATCAGGACTTGGTTTAGGAGCTGTGCTGATGCAAGAAGGACGAGTGATCGCTTATGCCTCTAGACAGCTAAGGACTCATGAGAAGAACTACCCGACTCATGATCTCGAGATGGCAGCTGTGATTTTGGCTCTGAAGATTTGGAGACACTATTTGTTTGGAGAGAAGTGTCGAATCTTCACCGACCACTAGAGCCTTAAGTACATCATGACTCAGAAGGAGCTTAACCTGCGACAAAGATGTTGGGTTGAGTTGCTTAATGATTATGACTATACTATTGAGTATCACCCAGGAAAGGCTAAAGTGGTAGCTGATGCTTTGAGCCGGAGACAATCGGATGATGCCTCCACTAGTTACTTGATGTTTTCACTTATCGAGTTAAGGAAGCTGGGAGTTGACTTGACAGTGGATGATACAGGAGCTTTGCTAGCACACATGAGTGTCAAGTCTAACCTAAGAGGATGGATAGTGGAGTTACAAGATGGAGATCCCGACCTGGTCAAGCTTAAGGAAGGAGTAAGGAGTGGAAAAGAAGACAAGTTCCGTATAGCCGATGATGGAGCATTGATGATTGGGAAACGGGTATGCGTACCCAATGTCAGTAATCTGCGAAGTCAGATCCTGGATGAAGGACATATGACGCCATATGCGATGCATCCTGGAAGCACCAAAATGTATCAGAACTTGAAGAGCCATTTTTGGTGGCCTCATATGAAGAAGGATGTAGCAGAATATGTTGCTAGATGCATTACTTGCCAGCAGGTGAAAGCCGAACATCAGGCCCCAGCAGGCAAGATGAGATCGTTGACGATACTGGAGTGGGAGTGGGAGATGATCACCATGGATTTTGTGATTGGTTTACCGATGACTCAGAGGCAGCATGACGCTATTTGGGTCATCGTTGAACGATTAACAAAAGCGGCTCATTTTCTTCCTATCCGCCAGACTGATACCATGGACACGTTGGCGAGTAAGTATGTTGCTGAGATTGTGAGACTACACAGAATTCCAAAGTCCATAGTCTCAGACAGAGATCCCAGATTCACCTCATGATTCTGGAAGAGCTTACAAGCAGCTTTGGGGACCAAGTTGAGCTTCAGCACCGCTTTTCATCCACAGACAGATGGACAGTCTGAGAGGACCATACAGACACTGGAGGACATGCTTAGAGCTTGTGCACTTAACTTCAGTGGGAGTTGGGATAAGTACCTACCTTTGGCAGAGTTTGCATATAATAACGGCTACCATTCCAGCATTGGTATGCCACCTTTTGAGGCTCTCTATGGAAAGAAGTGTAGAAGTCCGGTATGTTGGGATGAAGAAGGTATGAGATTGATCGTTGGACCGGAGTTAGTCCAACAGACAGTGGACAAGATCCAGACGGTGAGACAGTGCATGAGAGCTGCTCAAGATCGACAGAAGAGCTATGCGATTGTGGAGGTTTTTCTCAGAGTTGTACCCTGGAAAGGAGTGATCAGGTTCGGCAAGAGAGGAAAGCTGAGCCCAAGGTATATCGGGCCATATGAGATTGTGGAGAGAATTGGACCATTAGCTTACAGATTATCCTTGCCTGATGAGCTATCACGCATTCATGATGTGTTCCACGTTTCCATGCTGAGGAGATACCGATCAGACCCTAGTCATATTGTGGCCCCAGTGGATGTTGAAGTGGTAGAAGACCTTACCTACACCGAAGTCCCGGAACAGATTCTTGCTCGGGAAGTACGACAGTTGCGGAACCGTACCATTCCTATGGTTAAGGTCAAGTGGAGTAAGCATTCTGCTAACGAGTCAACATGGGAAGTCGAGGAACATATGCGATCCCAGTATCCGCATCTCTTCACCGGTTCGGAGTGAATTTTGGGGACGAAATTCTTTTAAGGGGGTAGACTGTAACAGCCCGGGTAAAAATATATATTTTTACCGGACTATAAAACGCTTTGTATAGTAATTTACCATGTAAAATAATCTTGGGTAATTATTTTAAAGTAAATTATGCATCGAATCCCGAAACCGAGCTTTGTTTCACGCTCGGGACTTTCTTACGGATTTTACAGATCAGTTTGGGGATCTTCGAGTTCGGACGGTACACAGTACAACCGCACAAAACTGCACCACATGCCTGCATGCCACGTATGCCATACATGCCATGCATGACATGCACAACATTTTCCTGCTCACGCGTGTATCTTCTCCTGCCGTCGTGAAGTTCCCTGCAAACCCGTGAAGCTGCTCGTGAAACCATCCCTGTGAGCTCGTGAACCCACCTGTGCTTGTCATGACCTGCACTTCACCAACTATAAACCCTTCCTCCAGGCACGCATGAAGCACACACACAGAAACCCCTATTCTCCTTCTCTTCCTCACGTTTCCCGCCTTCAAACACCGAGACCACCTTCCACCAAGCCGTCCACCACACACCACCATCACCTCCTCACGCCGCCTGCCTCACCACTACCGTTGCACCGCTCGCCAGTTTGCGTTCTCGTCGCCTGCACCGCCCGACTTTTCCTTCCTTTCCTTCGCATTGTCGCCCACTGTCGCCGCCTTGCCGCCCTCTACCTGCTGCCGCCAGCATCCACAACCACGCCTTGCCGCGCACCACTCGTCACCCGCCGACCAGCGTCACGCCGTTCGCCCGTCCCTGCGTCGCCGCGTCCTTCTGCAGGTAAACACAAGGTTGAAGACGCGACCCATTTCAGTGGTCGGGTCGCGGGTCGGGTCGGGTTGACCCAACGGGTCCTCGGCCTGGCCCAAGGCCTGGCACTGTTACGGGTCTACACAGTGACGGACCGGACTGTGCACAGGCCCATCACTATTGTCGGTCCGACTGTTCACATGCCCAATACTGTGCATGGCTGAACACTGTTCACCTGGCCTGTTACTGTTCACGACCCGTACTGTTCATGACCCAACCCAAAAAATAAAAAAATAAAATAATAATAATAATAAATAATGATAAAACGAAATTCTGGAAAAAAAGAATTAGAAAATAAATTATGTTCTAAATAAATAATTAATTGACATATTATTTTAGGAGTTATAGTAATTAAATTTCTCGGAACATATTATATACAAGGAAACATTTTTTTAAAGGAGGATTATTAAGTATTTAATAACCGGATGTAAATACGGTGAAATGTTACCGGCCTATGATATTAAATAGTGAATGATGAGAATAATAGGGTACGAACCTGGACGAATGACTTAGTAGAAATTAGTATTACAGTACATCATATCATAAGCATTATTTGTGCATTTTATGTGAATATGTGTTATTTGCTGAATAGGAGCTGATAACGAGTACGAGCACGTAGAACCGGAACCAATCGACGAATTTCCTGTGGAATTTATCGGCCAAGGTGAGGATAAGTAATTATTTATATACTGCCGTAGTGCCAAGTTTGCTGTTTGTGTATTATATGCTTGAATAATTCTTGTGGCTGTGAATTGAATTTAAATGTTATTTGATGCCGTTGATGTTGCTGAATTGATGCTACTGTTGATGTTATTGATAATGTTAGAAATGTTGGTACTAGTAGATGGTTACTGTTGTTGTTGGCTGTGAAATTGTGGGAGTAGAGTACCGAGGGTACCGGATAATTTAGTTTGTATTATCCAGACGAGCGGAGAGGCTGTGAACCTGCTCGGGATAATGAGAGAGTGGAGAATAATAGAAACTAAGTAACTAGGAATAATAAAACTGGACACACTTAGACATCTAGTAAATCACAGTTAAATATTGGAATAGCCAGATGGTAGTCTTACTTTTATGGTGCTGGGGGAGAGTGTGCTTGGGGTCTGCTCCCTGTCTGTACCAGTTTTTATTTTAGGCGCTGGGGGAGAGTGTGCTTGGGGTCTGCTCCCTGTCTGTGCCAGATTTACGTGGAGGTACCAGGGCGGGGTCCACGGGCTAGCTAGCTTGACTACCAGGCGACGACCATCATTTAACTAGTGATAGGGGCCCTGATAATAAAATTTGTGTAGCGTGCCTAGAATCACAGAGTGTGTTATTTAGGGATCAAGTGAACCTTAGTTACTTGCTGTTGATGTGACTTGGATTTATTTACGGTTATTGTATATGTATAATTGCTTATGGATTTTACCCGGTGAGCACTTCAGACTCACCCCTCGCCCGCGTGACCTGGTCGCGAAGTTTGATTGTGCGTAGCTCAGGTACGTTCGAGGCAAGCTGTGGCGCACCCTCTGCCAGGCCCGGATCCATCCTGCGTTGCATCATGTTTATTCTGTTGTCTATTGTTGTGTTGTATTAAGACTTCCGCTGCTTGCATTTTATTTCTTGATTCGGTTGTTTGTTGTAATAATGTTTCCGTGCCGGAACAAGTATTGTGATGTATTATGTACTTTTATTGTATGAATACTGTCGATTGTGTTATTTACTATTGTGGTTACTGTAATAGTACGTGGTCCTACGTGTTTACCGTGTATAACGGTAAATACGGATCGGGGCGTTTCATTTATCCTTTGCTAAATTAGGAGATATTATTTTTACTAGATTTAGATTTAATTATAATTTATTAGTTTCTGGCTTTTGGGATACTTTGGAGGGATTAGATTTGCTTGTGAAAAAAATTATTTTATTTATAACTATTTGCAATTTTTTATGCTCTCATATCTTTCAAAATCTTAATTTATGGAATAATATTATTTTTTATTTATTTTACTCCACAGTTAATTGGAATGAGATTATTTTAAAAAAAAAAATTAAAGTGTTCTATATTTTTCAAAAAACCAGAAAATAAGAAAAAGTTAAGTTGCCAAAATAATTTTAAGCTAAAATGGTGTAAATTGAAATTTAGCCAAAGAAGCTACAATATCCCAAAATGTATAATTAGTATTTATAAATAGCCAGGTAATTAAAAATTTCGTTCTCTTTTTTCTTTTAACGATTTTGATTATTTTATTGGTTGAAACGTAGAGCATGAAACAAATTTGTCCTCATGTAAAAAAAAAAAATAAAGATACGAGTACACGTGCGAGATAGGCATTGAGTTCAGAGACAGAAGAGTTTGGTTGACTCTGTTGTTTGCCCTCCCCATCTCCATTTTTTCACTTTCCAGATCTTCCTTGCTTGGGGCAAAGCATCGTCACTCTTCCGTTACTCTCCTCCCACACAATCTAACACAGTTACAGCTTTAAGTGTGTCCCTGTGGCTGTCTTAAAATCTGCAGCAGAATGGTCTCAGCAGTTAGTCTGCACACGTGGGGGAACATGATTGGTTCCTTCTGCTCTTACAATCCTCCTCCGTGTTTGACCGTCTCACGGAACCCCACGCGCAATCCTATGAGAAATTACGCGGGACGTTTGTTAATGTTTACTACTACTACTACTACTACCAGTACCACAGAATACCACAACAACAAGGTACTACTACCATTACTTGCTAGTATTAATTACTTCCTATATAAGAAAGAGAAAAACACTTTCCCGTCTGGATGGGAAATTTTTTTTTTGAGATTCTCTCTGGTGCTGCTGCTACTCTCTCTACTCTATTGTCATTTGTCACACTTTTTCTTCTTCCCCCACTTGTTTATCTGTTGAAAGATTCCACATTTTTAATAATGCGTGCGTGGGTCTTCTATTCTCCTGCCTTTTTAAGCTATAAATACTCGGTTTCCTACATCCTTTGGATCACATTTTTCATTCAACTCTCCTACCCAGCTAGCTAGTCTTTTGGTCTGTCCTCTCATACTCTCTCTCTCTCTCTCTCTCTCTTTTCTTAGGTGTGTTCTTCTTCTCCTTACCTCTCTATTGGCTTGTTCTAGCTTCCTTTTTGCTATTTCTTGCCTGTTTGTATTATATATTCTTTTTTTTCTTTTGAATCTTTTCTTGTTTATATTATAACAATTCCTTGTTTCTTTGAATCCTGTTTTGAGCTTGGTTTTCTATACTAATACTATTGATCCCCCTTTTGTTTTATATTTGATGAGTATTGATATACATACATATGCAGTCTCTGTTGCAGTTAAAGCCCTGCTGTCGCTCCAAGCTCTTTTCTCCTGTAGGTAAAAAGATGGCAATAAAGACAAACGGGTCCATTGAAGGCAAATTCCCGGAGGAACTACTCAAAGTACTTCAATCCCTGGCGACAGAGTGGGGAGATGTGGTGGATGACATGGGGGCATTGCAGGTGGTGCCAATGAAAGGGGCTATGACTAATGAGGTCTTCCAGGTTAACTGGCCTACAAAAAATGGTGACCTTAACCGAAAAATATTGATTCGAATTTATGGTGAAGGTGTTCAAGTGTTTTTCGACAGGGATGAGGAGATTAGGACCTTCGAGTGCATGTCAATGTTCGGACATGGTCCTAGGCTTCTTGGCCGCTTTGGAGAGGGAAGAGTTGAAGAGTTCATCCACGCCAGGGTATAATTAACTATATATATGCCAATTCTTTACTTGAATACTACTATAAGATTACAATTTCGAAGTTTGCTTTACCTTAATTTTCATGACCACTACTTTAAAGCATATGATCGGTAATTGGTTCTTTGGTTGACTCTCTGCGCAAGTTATCGATGTTCTTTTCTTTGAATTTCAAAAGCAAACACAGAAAAAGTTGATATATGGAGTGTTTATTGAAAACTGGCCAAAAGTAGAGTAGATAAGTTGGCCCCGCATGAATCTGTTGGTTTAGATTCTTTCTTATCCTACTCTTGTATTTTATTTCAATTAGTTCTGTGTACTGAAGGAAGACTCTAATGGATTTGCAAATTTGTCAACTTTATTTTCGTGGCTGGTGATCTTTTACTATCTTGTCAGATGAGGCATTACCCATCTTATCCCTCAAGCTAATATTCATTTTTCCTCTGTTCTTCCTTTGGATATCCAGACACTCTCGGCTTCTGATCTCCGGGACCCTGAAATATCAGTTCTGGTTGCTGCAAAGATGAGAAAGTTCCACAATCTTGATGTACCTGGCCCTAGGAATGTACGCCTTTGGAGCAGAATGAGGTATCGTAAACTGGCTGAGAGTGAGAAACAAATTCCCCAATTTTATTGGATATCTCTAATTCCTTTTCTTTTTTTTTTTTCTTCCTTCTGTAAAATTGTTTAGGGAATGGCTAAGGGAGGCAAAACACGTGTGTTCTGCTAAAGATGCAAAGAAATTTCATCTGGATATTCTAGGACATGAAATCAGTATGCTCGAGAAGGAGCTGTCACATGAATATCAGGAAATTGGCTTTTGTCACAATGACCTGCAATACGGTAACATAATGCTGGATGAAGAAACAAGATCAATAACTTTCATTGTGAGTTCTTTTCTGCATCAAGCTTTTATTTCTATTAGACTGGCTGGAGGTTGAGTTTTGTCTTTTTGTTTTCATTTTCTTGAATCCTAGACTAGATATTTGGGCGCTGAAAAGAGATGCTTCTGCCTTGAGAAAATCCTGTCCTAGTTGATTTTAACCGTTCAATTCATAGCCAGATACCCCAAAGGCGATATTAATGTGCAAGCAAGGTCTTGCTTGCCTGTTTGTTTCCCCAATGCAACAAAGTGTCTGTATTTAGGATTCCATGGTGACAGTCTTCTTAGATTTTGTCCTGTACAAGTAACTGTAAATTTAGGACTTCATGGTGACAGTCAATTTTACTGTCATATGATTGCAGCTGAAGTTTCGAACTGGATTGTTCATATAAAAAGGGGAAAAGAAAAAATAAATTAGTGGCCAAAGAAATAGGTCATCCTTTTCCTGAGGTAAAAGTAAAACTCTTCCTTTCGTCTATAAACCAATACTGGGTAATACTTCTTAGGTTCTGTTTACACGTTCTTGGACTGGTAATAGAGAGTGCAGATGCAGTCTCTTGATGTGAATTTTGAGGAAATACGACTCCCCCTATTCATACTTGTTATGTCTGTCGTTGCAATCTGCAAGTTACTCAAGCATTGGTAAAAGAAAAAGAAAAAGAAAAAGAAAAAAAAGAATTCCTGAAGCATTTATGTTTCAGGTCGTTTTGCTGTTATTGCTTTGATTTTCTTCTTCATTTGGTTTCTCAGTGATACGATCAGAGTGGATGATTGTTTTCAATTGTAGTTCTTATTCATTTCATCTGTTCACTTGTATAGGATTATGAGTACGGAAGTTATAATCCAATTGCATATGATCTTGCAAATCACTTCTGCGAAATGGCTGCAGACTACCATTCTGATACACCTCATATTTTGGATTATAGTAAATATCCAGGTAAATTCTCATGATTCCATGGTTGCCTAACTTAGTATAGAACCGAGGTTTCATCATTTCAGTTTTAATTAAGTGGTTTTCTTACTTTGTTTGATAACAGGATTGGAGGAGCGCTATAGATTTGTCCATGCCTACTTGACTTGTGAAGGTTAGTCAACAAATTGGTATAAATAATTACGAGTAAAAATAATATTTAATGCTGCAAAAGCTGTGCAACTTACTTTGTTAAATCACCATCATAAAAGTCTACAACAGGAGAAATTATTAGTAAGTAGTTGAGGAGTAGTTTTCTTGTGAAGTTGAGGAATTGCTGCTTGACAATTGGCACCAATATATTTTCCCTTGAAGAAGGAAGCTTAAAATATCTAATTGTACTAAGGTGGCTTCGTCTCAACCATATGTGTAAACAGTTATATCTTGTCATTTCAACATGACTCTTCACTGGAAAGAATACGATACGTTGATCAAAAAAAAAAAAAAAAAAGAAAGAATATGATACAGGACAAACAGCGATAAATATTTCATATTAAATGGGGATCTTTATCCTGTCTCCTTTTCTTTTATTCTTCTTATTATTTCTTTTCTGATAAAATCCCAAATATTAAATATACAGGGGATGAACCCAATGAAGATGAAGTGGAGCAGCTTATTCAGGATGCAGAAAAATACACTCTTGCAAACCATCTCTTCTGGGGCCTTTGGGGAATAATCTCAGTAAGCACTCCTCCACACCTTGCTTCACAAAACGTACATGTGGCAGGAAGTCATCGCTTTATATTAACTTTCACTGGTTTTTTTGCAGGCCTATGTAAACAATATTGACTTCGACTACAAAGAGTATGCAAGGCAAAGGTTTCAGCAGTATTGGTTAAACAAGCCTAAGTTGTTAGGATCTTCTGGTCTTTCCCATGACATTAATAATGTAAATGAAAACGGCTATGTAGCTGGACACAAAACATGGGCTAACGAAATCTGCTGCGACATATAGCTCTATCCTATTGTGTACAGATCATGGTTTTTTTGGTTTTGCTCCTGGTATCCAGCCCTGCTCTTAAAGCCTATAGAGCCGAAATATAATTCTGTACCATTGTCCTATTGTACACGGATCATGGTTTTATCCACAAGTGTCAAATCCTTCCAGGATGTTTGTTTGACCCTCAGTCCGGACAAAATATTACTCCCACTAAATGGAATGCTATAGTACTTGCATATAATAAATGAAATGGAGACTTGTAATATTATCAATTATTGTCTGTTTACATGAGAGCATAATGCACAAATAGTACAGGCAGATTTGAATGGCCTAAATGCAGCTAAGAAATTCTGAACTGCGATGCTCCGAGGGACAATGTATACCGTGACTTTCTTGTAACTATATGTTCATGAATCTTGTAAAATAAGACGATAGCTTAAACATCTCTATTTGACTGAGTTCAAAAACGAAAACATCTCTATTTGACACCAAGACCAACCCAGAAAGAAATCAGGAAGAAATTGAGGACAAAGAACGGAGATTCTCAATAATGGAGTCGATTAATGAATGTGAGCCTTTGGTAGCTGCGAACATCAGGTTTTTAGGAGCCTCAGCTCTATCAAAGTAGAATGCACCAGAAGCCAACTTTTCTTTTGGCTGTAAAGCCAGCCAAACAACCGTATCTGCACCTTGCTCGCTTGTTCTTAATTTTCCTGAGAACCTGGAGACACATATATTCATGGAGGGAAACATTAATATCTATGCAGGAGAGACCAATGCAAGTATATTAAATGTTGATATGCTCCTTACGTTTTATCAAAACTAGGTAAGCTCTTGGACACTCCTGGTGTCTCAGCCCATCCTGGGTGCATAGAGTAAAATGAGATCCCCCTGTCTTTGTACACTTCAGCCCATTTTTCTGTTAAAGCTACCTGGCAGAGGAGAATATTAAGAGGAAATATTTATCTGCACATCTAACACATAAGATGCAATTCAGTATCCTGTGTACATATATTAATTTGTATGCAAACTATCCAACCAGAAAGCCTCACTTCATTCGGTAGCAAAGAGAAAGACAAGCAAATGGCTTTCCATGCATAATTGAACATTCAAAGGAAATTGAATATTGGCAACAATTCTAAAGTTTTTCTATCAACATCACCAACTGATACGTTTCTACTCTTCCATGAATTTAGTGCTTTATGTTATCTTACATAGCCAAATTGATCATCACATCTCCACAATAAAGTTGATTTGGAAGTCTGAGAAAGTTAACAAAATGTGCAAATGCTATCAGAGAAAGGTAAAATATTAAGGAAAATTCAGGAAAGCATCACAACTGGGCATTTTCCGACTGGTTAAGAATTTAAGCAGTGTTACATGCCACAGCTCATCATCACTTCCGATTGATGTAGGAAACAAGCCCAATAGTCCCACCTCACTCAAGGTCATTTTTCTCCAGCGAAGCAAATGAAACTATCTATCTGAAGTGAAAGTACAAGAGTGGCCAATCCAGCATGGAATTTTTTTTTTTTTTTTATTGTGAGTTTTATAATCCATCTTGTATCACAAATAAATTTTCATATAATTCACAAAAAAGGTACATCTCGTTCTCATCTATATACTACCAGCAGGTGGCATATTACAATCTTTCACTTCCAGATATAAGATTTTGATAAGAAGAATGGTAGGAGCAACAAGACTTGGTATTTGTTTCAAACTTCCACCAGTTGAGTTGTATGGTAAACCAAAATTTAAATTGGACGTCATGAAATGCAGTAACCAGAAAACTGTTATAGATAGATCAGTGCATAACAAGCTACAAATAATAAACTTCCAAACCTGAACTCGCTTGTTACGGGCATATTGCTCGACGCCATCAAATTCCCCATTGCTGAACTGCATCAAGATAATACAATTGAAGCATTGAATCACTAAACTGTGGCAACCAAAAGGAAATCAAGAAAAAATTACCTGTAGATCTGTGGTCAAAGGAGCTGTGTACATTCCACCAGAGGATACAGTGATAACTCGAGCATCTGGGGCAGCCTTCTCCAGCAAAGGCAACATCACTTCAGTCATTGTATAAGTGCCCAACACATTCACAGCAAAGTTCAATTCGAATCTGGGGTAAAGAAGAAATTCAAGATAATTAGATGAGGTTCGGAATGGAGAAAAGGGAGGTGCATAAAGTGATAAAATTGGGTATCAAGTTGCACCCTTCTGGTGTGGTAATTCGTTTGTTCTCGAGCAAACCGGCATTGTTAACCTAAAGGCAACAAAAGTAGATGCATATTAGATTTTCATCTGTTTGTCAGGAAGTTGCACAAATTACGGTGAATGAAAGCCAGAAAAAATTTGGTAGAGCAGCGTTTGATTAATCAATATGTCATCCCCAGCACATCAAACTCGCAGCAGCATAATGTTTTACGGTTATCTAGAGTCTTCGCCCTTCTTGTTTGTGGAATAAAAGATGAACCACAAGTCAAACTCCTGGCCTAACCATTGGTCTCAGAAAGTATCAAGGCAAAAGCATTAGATTCAAGTCCAATAATCAACAAGTTGCTTCAGATAGACAGTATTAACAAGAAATAAGGCCAATGCAGTATTTTGCTATTTTGAAGAGAATGCGTGAAAATCAAAATAGTGAAGGAGGAAAGTTTACCAAAACATGTATCGGTACTTGCTTTGAAGAAAATTTGGACGCGAAGGACTTGATATCACTGACAGAAGAAAGATCACAAACCTGCAACACAAGTATCACAAGCTCTTTAAGATTTACGAAAAGATTACAAGAATCAGCTGGAAATGTTAAATTCAACCAGGCTGCATCCCCAACCAAGAATAGAGAATGCAAGCCATCAAATGGGAAAAAGACAGCAACAGACAGCAGCCAAATGTCTCTGCTCCAAGATGTCTCGTTCAGTCCGTAATCTTGCAATGTAAATTTCTAATTACTCTCTGTCTTATCAATGCAACTTGGAGACTAGAAGTACACACAAAATTGTACAGGGTTTAAAGATGATGCATGATTTGTGCGATACAGGCTTCAACCATAAATTTTCAGCTTCAATCCATGTATGCTAATTTTAGCACCAACATTAACGCCCCACCTATGCACATCCAAGACAAGGAACGTGAAAGTATGAAAAGAAGAGAAGCAGGAAAATTGCAGAATACCTCCAAATGAACATTTTGGTTGCCAGTAGTAGACCGAATTTTGGAAAGAGCAGCTTCTCCTCTCTCCTTGCTACGGCAAACTATATAGACAGTTGCCCCACTGAAACAGCAACATTATTGGAGAGAAGCATTTTATGGATGGCATGAATTCATCATCAAGCAAAGATATATATTAAACAGATTCAAAACCCATGAAATTAGGAACAGTATAGAGTAGGGTGAAGCCGTAGCACAAATCAAAATGAGTACCGGGAAGCTAGGCCCTCAGCAGTAGCATAACCAATGCCCGAATTCGCTCCTGTTACCACACAATTCTTCCCTCGTATGCTTTGCTCCATGTCTTCCTGTCTGAATTTCTTGGAGTGTTCCCTGCAAAACAAATGGATTTTTACCTCAAATATATAATTAACTATATATATATTTTGTCATAACTAGATATATAGAGTCTTGCACACAAGAGTTATACATAAATTTGCAGGTATTAAGTTAAATTAAATTGGAACTAGAGTAAAATGTGGATGATTAACAAAAAAGAAAGGAAGAGGTGGGGTTACATGAAACCGGACTTGGTGAAATTGGTGTATCCATAAACACCGAAAGCAGTTGATCTCCATGCCTGTTAGCATTACACAGAATTGCAAAAGTGTTTCAAGAAATAAAGCCAAACCCAAAATTTTTTTTTTTTTAAAAAAAGACAGAGACAGAGAGAGAAAGAGCATGAAATATACATGTTGTTGTGTTGTAGCAGGAGGAAACAAAGTGTAGTGTAGTGTGTTGTACCTTGACGAGGAACATGGGTGGTCTAGTGCTGCTACTGCTAGTGTGGTAAAGTAAAGTGCAAAGTGTAAACTGATCCGAGATGTCTGGTTTCTTTGTTGGGATAGGAGATGCTAACAACTAATAGTATATCTCCCTCCGTTATATAACTACGCTTTTTTTGAGATTTTTTTTTTTTTTTTGAGGGCAAACTTTTGATTTGAGATTGTTTTTAATATAAGATCATCCACCAATCTTATGTTTCCTCCGGCTGAAATTTGAAAAGTCGCATTCTGTACTCCGCCTTACACTGTGCCACGTTATCTGTCGGGAAAAAGAAAAAGGAAAAGATATAGTGTGCCACGTACTGAACAATTTTGCCACAAGTTTTAAAGGTTTCCGCACGACATGTCGCTCTACAATTCTGGAAACATTTTTGTTGCTCCGTCGTCCGACAAGCTTCAAGGCTCACGCATGGGCTACCAAAGATGAGAAATCTCAAAAACAAAGTATTTGCGTTCTAAGGGCAAGAAAGTAACGAATGACGAGATTCGTAATGAATTTGTTTTACCAACTAAATGTAACTCCTTTTATTTAATTCATGGTTTTCTTAATTTAATTTAATTTAATGTTCAATTATGAGTCAATCAATTCTTTTTTTTTTTCCAAACATTAGTTAATAAGTTTATACAAATTTTATTTTTGTATGATTCTTTCTTTTTAAATTCATTGGAAAATATTAGAATTCGAGTACAAAAGATTTTGTAGCTTGGCAGGAGGTGCAAGTACCCAATGGGGTAGGCATTGCCTTTGTGTTGCTGCCTTCACGACCCAGTCCGCAACTGTATTCGCTTGTCTCTTATAGAGCTGAAAAGTGAAAGACCTAGAACCAACAATCTGAAGAGCATCAGAAATGACAGAGCGTATGAGGTAGGGGGAGGTAGATGGGGAATTCAAAGCATCAAACACAATCTTGGAGTCGGTCTCGATAATGACTTCAGAGAAGCCTCTAGCACAGGCTAGGAGGACTGCCTCCCTAATGGCCACGCTTCAGCAATCGTAGCAGAAGAGCACTTGACAATTTTTCACCCTCCATCAATCAAATCTCCCTGATGATTTCTGGAGACAAAAGCCGCACCAGCCAGCTGGTGAGGCTGTGTAAAAGACCCGTCATAGTTGATCTTAATTCTCCCCAGGGGAGGGGGAGACCATTGGCTGCTTTGTTCATGGGATACAGTCCCTGGTGGCATGAGGTTTTGTATTAACGGCAGCGTCACCACACTCGTCTCTTGGATCTGCATTTGCGTTCGAGACAAAGTGAAGGATGGGTCTGGGATGTTATTCTCAAAAACCTCCAGTTCCGGGCTTTCCAAATATTCCAGCGATAGATAATAACTTTCCTTAACAATAGGAGCCTGTCTGTGCCTTGTACTCTCTGAGTCCATGCAATCCACCATTCGAAAATAGAGGAGAAGCTCTGAGGGGAAGGTTTTTGGCATAGATTTGATCCGAACCATGTCATTTTTGCATGATCGCAAAACAATAACATGTGCTTAGCAGATTCAGGTGCAGTATAGCAAATGGGACATAGAACATCAATAGGAACCCCCCTCCTCTGCAGATTACTGTAAAACAGTTATGTAACAGTCTCCATGCAAAATGTTGCAGTTTAGGTTCAATCTTGAGCTGCTAGATCGTCTTCCAAACCAAGAGAGGTGTGGGAGATGAAGATGACGGAAGAGAGCGGGCAAGGTTTTGACATTTGGCAGTCATCAAGATTTTTTATATCCTGATAGCATAGTATAAATCCTTGAGGGATGATAGTGCCATACGAACTTGATCATCCCATACGAACTTGTCAGGTACTCCCACAGCAGGAGTGATTTCTTCAATGGTTGTCCTTTCCATGGGAGTAAATAGATTGCGTAATTCAGCAGGGTTCCAATGTCTCCCATCATCAACAGGGTTCTAACGGAGAGCATGATGGACTTGGTTTGATTTAGTATGGGGGTATGGACTTAAAATTTTCATCTGGCAGGGTACATTTGGATCCTTATTGGTGATACACCTAGGGGGAATATGTGCCGGCAGAACTAACAAGTTCAGTATTAAAAAAACTAAAAAATTTAGTATTTTAAGCAATTTGTGAAGATTATGGCTCTAATTATTATACTTTTTTTAAACAAAAAAATATTTATTATTGCAAAATACACTAAACAAAAGATAAGAGCTCCGTCAACTAGCCACATGATAATAAAAAGATGGAACACAAATATAAATTTTTACTGTATTGTAGTCAAGAATAATAATTGAACCAGAGGGGTGAAAGCTTGGTGAGGGATTACATTTTACGATTATTATAAATTGGCTAACAAGCCATTAGTTTTTTCATTATTCAGTCTTTCTGTTTTGCTGTCACTTATTGGTGCTAAAACAGTGAAGTTGCACGATTTGTGTAGCTGAAAGGGTAAAGAAAGCATGGCAAGTTTTTTTCGGTGTTGAGGCAAACCGTCAGTACTCGGCCGGCTTGTATATTTAGCCAAATCACAAGAGAAACATAAAGATCAAAATCCTGCAAGCCTACCACACTCCTGCACACATATGTAATGTCGACACTACTAAAGATGACAAATTCCATTCATTCTTGCTATCTTCTTCTTTTTCGAAATTCCGCCCTTGCTATCTTGAACGAAGCACATATGACAAATGCATTTCATTACATATACACAAACCAATAAAAACATGGCGGCTACAATACACAGACATACATTAATAATTTGTATAATCTGTCCTCCTTTATTCTCTCCTCTTCTACATCATTTGGAACGCACGAGACAGATAGAAAGTGCTCTGCCCAACCAAGACACCCCCAACTGCTCCCCACCCTTATCTCTAATATATACATTACATATTAAGGATTATCTAAATCGCTCATCTTATTGTATCCATGACCTGCTGTAAGAACTGTCAATCTGATAATTAACACAATGACGCAGTACATGATACTGATGGTAACAACAACAACAAATGAAGTGAATGAATATAGCACTACACTATCAAGTGTTGTGAGGTTTGGCCGGCTCAGTCACTATCAATGGTTGCGAGGTTTCAGTCACAGCCACTTAGCTAATTAGCTAACAACCAATGCGAATATCCTGCGTCAGGTTGCAACACTGATGTTAGGATGTCGCTGCAAGCTTTTTCAAAAGATTGGTAACTAAACATAAGTAGCATACTGCATTCCAGGAAACCATTCCCTGTGTCCGTGACCATACATGGAAAAGTTAAAAGAAAAAACAAAGATGACTAGTAGTGGTTCAACAGGCTAAGTTCGATCGAATCCATGCCACTGCTGAACAACCTCAAAATGATAATTTGGTTGTGTGAACGAACAACAATGGCAAAAGCAGGGCAGATCAAACATGTAGCCGTCAAACACCATTTGTGTTTATGGGAGAGAAAACTGCAATTCAAAAAAGATCGTTAAGTTGCATGAACCAGTTGCCGACTAGCATAATCAGCTACGCTTAAGTAAGCCAGTTCCAAGGTTCATGACTCACGTTTTGAAATGGGCAATCAATGGCCCAGGAAACCTTTGCAGGTACACTAAAAACAATAGCTAATCAATTGCGTGAAACTATATATAAATCGGATATAATAGGCTTCACAACCTGCCCTGCAATTATCTAAGTTTGTATAACACAGTGGGCAAAGGATTGGATTACAACGTTTGTTGCCACGAAATTTGCTGGTCTGTCATACAGAATTGAAGGTCCTCTAAAAAAAAGATAATTTAATAATTTATCACGTGGCAATACCTTTTTAATGCATTAGGAAAGAGAAAAGGATATGCTTCAGTTGAAATGAGGAGGAAAAAAAAAAAAAAAGTTAACTGCTGTTTGGCAACTTCAACACAATGAAAGGACCAACCAAATCATGAAATGAGGGTGACAGGAGGATTATGATCAGTGTGATTAAATGCAAGAATTGACTCGAAAAGAGAGGAGGATATTGCTTGGTTTTTTGGAAGTGGTTTCTATAATCCTCTATTAGGTGGTAGAGGATAGTTGCAGTAAAGCTGAAAGGAGGTATCCATTAATTTAGAGAGCCTATAGGACTGGAGCATTGTTGACTCTAGTCTAGTTTCAAATCGTTGGAAGGAAACAAATTTCCAGCTGAAGAAAACGGTTTCCCCATGACCAAAAAAACCAACTGTGACTGTTGCAGATTCCGCAGTCCCCATAAAAGCAGAGAAGCTGCATTACTTTACTCGTGATTTTCCTCTTGACAAGAATTAAGTTTTTCCTTTTTTGATAAATTTGCTAAAATGCCAATCAGACCAAGATATATTGCAATTCATAGCTCAGTGGTTACCTGCTACAACTCTATAACATCAATTGGCTTATTCCAACCTCAATGCTCATGTCTGCCACAACTTCTCCATTTTGAATCTCTGCATCTGTAAATGTGAGTGCCCTTTGCAGCTTTCTTGGAGAAAACACCTCAACCTCTGCCATATATGTGGCTGTCACAGGTCGGTGATCAGAGAGTTTGAGTTCTGTTCTTCTGTAACGAAGTAGCCTCATTCCTTTTCCATATGAGAGGATGCGGTCACACCTGAAATAGTAGAAAACAATGAGATAAAATTCATATAAGAAACTGATAATCCAGCAAATTAAACAATAGAATATGAATGGAGTATGAATCTAAAAATCACAGCAAAAGTTATAACATTCTCCATGACAGAATAAGTATGCAAGCCTTCGGCTGAGCTTTGGCCCTTATTCCAACAAGGAAAAGTTTGTACCAATTCTGTTCCTCAATCTATTACAATTATTGACATCATTTTTTCCCAGATCATTCGTATCTTACTAGCTCATTGGCACTCTTGTGTAAAAAGCACAAAGGGTTCGAGCTTCACCTTCATCGACTAGAATCAAAAAAAAAAAAATCATGTGTATCTTAACGTTAAGAGAATCAAGTGATGTCACAATCAGTAACACTTGCTGAATCTCTTGTTTCAAGAAATTATCCTCTGATATTATTGTTGCATAATATAATTCAGGAAAGCAATATAAACCAAGATGACCAAAAGAACTTGATAAGTGGAAGAACCATCATATTGAAACCCAAACAGAAGCATACCATGCCGGGACACGTCTCCCAACTCTTGGATCCTCTCCATAGTATTTCTCTGAATTCATCTCATATTTATATGTTGGCGGAAAATTTAAAGTTCCCTCAGACCATCCATCAAATGCACGACCTTTTCTCAGTTCTCGTACAAGCTGGTACAAAGATGCATTAAAAAAGTCATAAACAAAGCTGATCAGCTCTTTACAGAAAAAAGTGCAAACCCATGTGATAGAAAGACCATCAAAATAATACAGTTATATGAATATGCTACTTAAGTTTAAACCACCTTCCAGTACAGGGATTCATATCGACACATGGCCACAACCATAGGCTATTAAGTGGCATATGGTGCAATTATACAAGTAGTTTCACAAGAAGAATATAAGCCAACTAATAACTCTTACTTACCTGATCCCTCTCCACTAACTTGGACCACTCCTTCCTGGAAATTAATTCACGAGTTTTCTCATATGACAAGTTGATACGGTAGTTCAGATCACCCAACCAAATAATTTTTCTGCAGAAGAATAAATATTGCTTAGGTGAGACAACTTCTATTCCGGACAAATATATGAATATATGCAAAAGCAGCAAATTAAAGGCTGCAAATAGCAGATATCTTATATGTTCCCTTTATCACACCAGTGAACAAAAATATAAGTAGTGGAAAGAGCAATGCCCCTAGAAGCATGAACATGAATATCATTCCTATCACTAACTCATGTTTATAAACCAAAGTTTGAATTCAAGTAGATTGATGCATTGAAGGTGTTTCTTTCCTGAGCCTCGATTCTTGGTGTTAAATAGTGCATACGTGTAAAACAGAGATAGTTGTTTGAGTTCATCATAAACAAGCAAGGAAAACTATAATTGCATTTAAGAATTTTACTTGAAGTCCAGCAGGGAGCTTGAAAACAGCATTCACAAGGTGTGATGCATTCAGTGCAACTATAAAAGATGCATCCTTGGTATACAAGAATGCACAATCTAAGGCATTTCGTAACATATCTCAATAAAATACATCAACTTTCAGCACTTTGGGGCAAATCACGAGATAGTTGTGGATGCTTCAATTTCTTAAGAATGCTTCATGTAGGTTTTAGGAAGACAAAGTATATCTAATCTCTTAATTCTGTTGTTAATTCAGACTTTAAAACTCAAATGAAGGAATCATGGACATAACGGTTTTCTCTTTTCTTTTCTTAACCTTTCCTTTTTTTTACATCAATCCAACCAGACTATACGTTTACCAAAGCAGAATAGAAACACTCAACAAAATAAGTCAGGTCACTACAAATAAAGCCAAAAAGAAACCATTTCTGCATGATTTATTTGTGAACCCAAGTACTCACTCATGATCGAGGATACTTTTAGGAATTCCAACACCAGAACCTGAACGAAATTGAGTTCTTCGATGTATTTCATGCACATCAGCATTTCTTTTGAGTTCGTCTCCATCTTTTTCACCTGATGTCAGGTGAGTACATATGAAACAGAAAAATGTCTGATATATAGACATGCTCACTGATATTGATCCCTGGAACATAGAAGCACTGTCTTACCATGGAAGAATTGCAACAAAAACTAACTTTTATAATGTCATTCAAAAATGAAAATGAGAAGACAGCTGCACTAGTTCAAATGCATCAAATCAAACATGTAGCTCTTAAGGTAATTTAACAGTTAGGATTATAAACAAGATATGATATCTCTATTCGACAAAAGTTCCTTCTACAAAATGATTGCAACCTTCTACGCAGCGGTTCCACAGGAAAATTGGGAATATCTTAATATAAGGCAATACTAAGTTTTTTAATCCAACAAGCAGGCACTCAAGGCAATTTTTGAGCATACTACTGATCTTAGTTATGTTACATGAAAACTACAGAACTAAGCTATCAAAAATTTTGAGCAATTTTTGAGTTCCATTGTAATCTACCAACACTTTGTAGTCACTAAAAGCTCTTTATGAGATTATAGCATTAATTAATTCAGGCGTCAAATCAAATCTACCAACTGAAATTTTTATAACTGGTACTAAACTGATGGTATGACACACCAAATTTGGTTTTCTCTTTAACCAGTCTTCATCTCTTTGCTTCATTGATTCGGAAAAATCCAAAGCCAGCAGCTATTAAACGGACCAATAGTGCAAGAGATGGCTAGTGATAAAGTCTAATGCAAAATTACTAAGGCACAAATTATCAGACGAGTACGATAAAAGAAAGAGTAGGAACATACCTTGTTACCAATGTACCCCATGGCGCCAACCCCAACAGTGGACACCTTTATGTTTTGAATATGCTTGCGCAAGCTCCTACGGACCCAAATGGTAAGGAAAATTCCAACCATCTGCTTACTCACAATCCGCACATATGAAGGCCTTTTTTTCCGCTTCATAAGAGCTTCAAAGTCAATTTCACCCAACAAAGCCATTGCCGATGGCATTTCACTTGTTACGGACTTAAAAGAAGCATATCGTCCAAAAGACTTAGTGGCTTTAAAAGATTTAATTGATTTAAATGAATTTGGTCTCTGTAAAACACGCTGCGGTACCAAATTTAATGGGGGTTCCGGCCAGCTCAAGCCAATCCTTTCAGAACCACTAAGCATTCTGCTCAGTTTTCCTTGAATGACTGGGGGTTCTGCATCCACTGGCGAATCATCATCACGAAAGCAATTCATTCTATCTAACTTCTTTGGAGAAGAAAACTGCTTTGACAGATTTCTTTCTACTGGTACACCCAGATTGCCACTAACATTTCCATCAGGAACTCCACGGTTCATGACCATGTTTTCAGTGTCAGGTCTATTGCAGTCTTCACTGAAATCATTTGTTTCTTCATCCAGGGGATGAATTTCCTCGCCAATATCACTGTCACTTTCAAGTAACATCTCCTCTTCTATATCTGGCACATCATCCAATGGCTTAAACTTTGATGGAGATGGTGGATCACTATAGCATTTAACCTTTGCAGTTGTTGGTCGAATTCGGTTCAATGTTTCACGAATGATGTTTTCCCATTTTGGAACTGGGCGGCTGTCTTCAGCACCAAAGATATTCCCAGCATTTAATGGTACAATTTCTTGAAGACTGCAGAGAGAATGGTTTGTTATACTTCAAAAATGTAGAATTGTGGACTTGAGCATCAGATACAAACAATAAAGTATTAGCTAACTAACTTGATAAATCAGGAAGGCAATACATACTTTTGTTGAGAAAAAATGTAACACACATCACATGAGACACTAACAAGTAAATACAATTACTGAGAACATTTTTGTAAACATAAAACCATTATATTTATCTTGGCTACCATATCAGACAAACTTCCTTCAGATGCAATTGGAAGAGAGACAGCATATCACCTTCAGATGCAATTTCAGGATTCGAGGATTCCAGAATACAAATCAGAGAAACACCTACCCAAAGACATAAACATCAGCTGGGTCATCCATATCAATCCAGTCATCAATATCCAGGTCATCTGGAGGAAGTTTGCCTCCTACGTTCCATGTAGCAACACATATTCTGGACAATAGGAGTTAAAAATATTAATTAGTTAAGAATCCTTGTGGCTGGTGTTCAACTCTATCTTGTCAAAGTTATAGAGGCGGCACCAAACCTGATATCTTTTGTGTTTATATACTGGGACCTAAAAGTTTCCGACTTCCGTCTCCGTATCATTGGAAATGCATCTGGAATTCATTATAGTAACGCCACAAATAACTCAATCAGAAAATGTGTATATATACAAGAACTTATCTTCCGATTGCTATTTTACAGAAGCTACATTATTTTAAGCTCAGAAAAGGAAGAAGAGAAAGAATCCTTATATTCTGAGGTTTTTTCTGAAAAACAAAAACCAAAAGATTCAAAAAAGCAAGCGGCAGTATTTGAGCCCTGACAATTGTAATCCCTACTTCCCCTATAACGAGAGAGAAACAAAGAATTCAAGATTTTCACTCTTTTCCTGGGGAGTGCCAATAACAATCTTAGGAGTTGCTGAGATAGGAACCACGAGGGAAACAAATCTGATATGTTAAATGGAGTCATCAGCAGACATTAATATGGCATATTCTGATGTTATTAACTCATTATATTTCATAGGAGTCCACAAGTGTCAGAAACCAAAATCTGAAGTAAGCAAATGCAAGTAAGAAGCCACTGACAGATTTTTTTTTTTTTTTTTTAAAGAAGAAACAAAAGAAAAGGAAACAGCAGGCCAAGCTTCGATATTCTTCTCCTCTACCCGAATAAAATAATACCAGTGGATTACTACCTAACTGAATTAACTCAGTCAAACAAAGTTATCGGCCTGATCGCGCATTAAGGATCAAATGAGTCGGCCTTCATGCCTGGAAATAGAGACAAGTAATCACTAAAAATTCTCTTGTTTGAACAATCTAAAGGTAACTTTTGGGGTTGGTAATGGTAGGTAGAGAAATTGAAAAGATAAGCTGCTGTGCTGGGTGCACCAACAAGGAGAAATCTAAATCTAATTTGCATTCCACAAAGCAGCTAACCCACCCAACGAAAGAAAATAAAACTACAAAAGGAAACATGGTAAAAGTGATTTAAAGGAGAAAGGGTTTAAAACAGAGATGAAAGTAGTACCGGATGGATCAGCCAGAGGAGCATCCTCCGCTATAGTACCGCCAAACAGAGGTGGTCTGCCCCATTGACCCCGTTCTGCATCAAAAAGGGGAATTTTTTTTTTAAAATAAAAAAAAAAAACCCTCTAGGCAAATCAAGAAGCAAAATGAAGAAACTAAATGAAAAGAGCATTGTGTTTTGTGGAGTGGGCAGAAGGTGGTGGGTGGAATGACAGGGACTGACCTCCTCGGGTGTCGGAATCGGAGTCGGAGGAGGAGTCGTCGATGTCGGAGCCGGAGTCGGAGTCGGCGCTGTAATCGGAGTCTTTGGTGGTGATGTTAAGCCATTTGCGGACCACAACCCGGGGCCAGAAGAGCTGTAGCCACCAACAACAACCCAAACATGAACACTTTTCATCATCGTCAGCCCTACTACTTCTACTTGTACTGCTCTGCTCCCAAATTTATATCATTATCACTCTCACTTTCTAATAATATATAACAGATAATCAAACGCCACAAAATCAATCTCTAACAAACAAACAAACAACAGAATTTCTTTGTTTAAAGAAGAAAAAAAACAGAAGATACCCAGAACATAGTAAGTGAAGTAAAAGAAAGCGGGAGAGAGGGAGAATGTTGTGTTACCTCTGGTTGTGTCCTGGAGCGAGTAGTGGTCATGGTCTGCTGCGGATATTTCATGTTAACAAATTTCATCTTTGTAACACCCCCAACAACAACAAAAAATGATAGAAGAAGAAACACAGTGCTAGTGTAATCAACAAATGAAGAGGAATGTTTTGTTTTGTAACAGCTTTTTTTTTTTTTTCCCCCTTTCTTATTGGGAAAAATTTACAGAAACGAGAGATCACAGAATAGGTTCTCTTCTCTGCCAGCCAGCCCAACGACATAAAACAGAAAATGGAGGGAGCTTAACTCCGTCACTTTAACCACCCACCCGTTGGTGTGCACTATTGTTATGGTTTGGAATTGGAGGTGGCGCACCTATAAAACTCGTTTTGTTTAATATTATTTTGACTTATTAGAGGATGATTTTACCACCTTTTTTTTTTTTTTTCTTCCTTTAACCGATGGAATGATTTGTTGATTAATTTAATACTACTAGGAGATTATGATCTTAGTGGGATTGGGATTACCCTTCTGGCATTGTTCAACTACCCAGGAATGATGCTGGGATGGTATTATTATTATTATTATTATTATTATTATTATTATTATTATTATTATTATTATTATTATTATGCGGGCAAAATTTATAGTTTAATTTTCATTTTCCACCATAGTCTGTGGACAAACTTATATCCTTGCTCAAATTTGACCTTTTTTTTGTCGGAAAAAAATTACAGTAACAGTATATGTCCTTGCTCAAATTACTCACATATTTAAAGATTTGAGTAAGATTTTTTAAAACTGGACTGTAGTTTCAGTTCTTTCTTTTTTTTTTTTTTTGAACAAGACTGTAGTTTCAGTTTGATTTTCATCTTTTCACCATAATCTTAATCGACACTAACAGTAATCAAAATAGCATAAAACATGCAAAAATTCGATTTTACCCATTCACAAACTAGCCTAGTTGCATCAGATTGTGTTTTTTTTTTTTTTCATCCTTTCTCTCTATTGATTAGTACCCATCTATATATATATGCACCAATACACATACCCGAAGCTGATTTGTCCATCACATCACATGCATTGTTTGGTGTGGTCAAAGTTCTAAACAAAAAAGGGAAAGAGGCATTTCTTTCCTTTTTTGTGGCGGTGATGGTGGTGTTTGTTAATCATGGAGCATGGGGAAGCTAGCAAGCTTAGCTAGTAGTATGATGCAAAAGTTTATCCTTTTCCCCTTTTCTGTGCACATCATATGATAAAAAAAGGTTTTTAAGACTTTAGGGAACCGACTCAAATACAGTTGTGAACCAACCAGTCAATCACATAGACTTTCTCTTCTAATATTAATTAAATAACCAAGTAAAAGGGCAGAATCCCATTGAATCCTATGAATCTACATCTATGTTTTTTGCTTTTATTTTTCCTTCACGTAAGGTTCTTCTTACCCTTGGCATCCTCCATGGTATGGAACTATGGATCTTTCGGTTTCTCCTCCAAAAAAAAAAAGAAAAGAAGAGAAACACGACATAATCACGGTTTAAGCGGAGATATCATTTGCGGTGGGAGACTAACCAACCATAACAACTTTGGGCGACGGGTCAAACCCAGATTGGTTGGGACAAACCTCCGGGATAGAAATAAAAAAAGAAAAAGAAAAAAGAAGACATAACGAGGTTATATGGCATGGATTTTGTTGGCCGGGGGACCAGAAGGAGGCTTTGTGCAGGTGGGAATTTAAGCAGACGATCTCCACTGAAGAAAATGATTAGAACCGGTCTGGTTTGTTGGTTAGGCCGGCAAACCGCGTGGGTCACCAGACTTTGGGAATTTGGGAACAAGGAGAGACACCCACCACACCAGTTTTCTTCTATGCCGTAATTTAATGATGGTTTCATCCCAAAAAAAGAAAAAAAAAATAATGTGTGAATCTGGATGATGTGGACACAAAACCTTGACGCCACAACTGGACGGTCCTAATTTTTTCCCTCTTTCTAAATAAAACCAAAAAAACATTATAATATACGATATACAAGTCATACTTACTAGGCAGAGTCCCCTTCCACCACAAGTTAAATTATATTTTTCCTGTATGATATATTATTATGTGACCACCACCAGGGCAGCATATCATAGGTGTCAACTAATTTATTGGGATATGGCTTGGCTTCATTCATGGCTCGGCGGCTAAAAAAAAAACAATTCAGTAATTGTAGTTTCTTCTTAATTTGTTTTATTTTATAAGCAAAATCACAATTACTATTTTTTTCACGGGGGTAAATCACAATTAATATTATTATTTGCCAACGAATTAGATTTTCTTATTCTTCCCTTGCCACCTCACTAGGGCCGTAAGGAGTAAATTAACATTAAACTAGGACAACAGGGTTTGACGTCAGAAAGCTAACAATCCAACAAAAAAAAAAAGAGAAGATGATAAAATTAGCTAGCATCGTCCGTCCAAAGGAATAAGTAAAGCAGGGATAATGGAAGCTGACGTTGTCGATTTTATTTTTGGATGAATAATTATGATTTGATGCATTCCTCAAACCCAAAAAAGAAAAAAAAAAAGTTAATGACTGCAAGTTGAAACTTCTTTTGTTTTCGAATAATCTAGTTGAAACCTTTGGTTGGGGCAACATATGGAGTAACCTTGTGCATGTCAAAATTAACGTTATTGTGGTTGTGTTAAATATTTTTCTTAATGACACACAAAGATCAATGGGATACGTTTATATCTTCTTTAGACTGATTTCGCGTTTTTACTTTTTAGTATTGTAGTATGAAATGCAGTCAAAATCATTCACCCCCCCCCCCCCTTGAGAAACATATTTCACAGATGGTGCCTCATAAGTTGTCTAAGTATGAATCGTGTTGTGTAGGTGGAATTAGACCTGGCAATTCGTGTTGTCGTGTCGGGTTCGTGTCGGGTTGAACAGGTAATCGGGTTTCAAATCTTCAACCCGACCCGACCCATTTAATAATCGTGTCGTGTCGTGTCCAACCCGTTTATTATCGTGTCGGGTTCGGGTTGACCCGCGGGTTACCTATTAAGTCTAACAAGCCTAAAAATTAGTTTGAAATTTTTTTATTTTGCGTATTTTTTGAGCGAATAGGTATATAATTAGATTTTCTCATATATTAAAGAAAATTATAAATTGTAGAATATAATATAATAATATTTTAAAGCATTTATAGAAATATTTTTGGATAATTTTAGTAACTTTAGCCTTAAATATTGAGTAAGTCTTATATTAAATCAGTAAAATATCAATACCCTAAATATAATCGGGTCACAAACAGGTACCTATCGGGTTGGCGGGTCAACCCGCGACCTGACCTGCTAATTTTCGTGTCGTGTCGGGTCGACCCATTTAACTAAACGGGTTGAAAATCTCTGACCTATACCTGCTAATTTCGTGTCGGGTTCGTGTCGGGTTGTCGTGTCACTACCCGTTTTGCCAGGTCTAGGTGGAATCATCCGACATCCTCTCTTCAATTAAACATTTTTTAAAAGATGATGTAGGGGATGAACATTAATTAATCCCTTAGATGCATCATGTTGGATCAGGTAAGTAGTTACTTTTGAGTTTGGATTGTCTGGTTGCCAACTAAACCCATCCGGATATTAATCCATTGATAATTTGATGATGAAGCTAAGGTGGGGCTCGAGTCTAGCTTTAGGGGAACTTTTTAAAGATACACCCAAGAAAAGTTATCCAAGAACTACAAAGCGACGAGGTTTCGGGCAGGGAAGAGCAAAAATACCGAGCCGATACCGACCCAATACCGACGGTATCGGCTCGAAATTCATGGGATTTCAGCATTACCCTTTCCGATTCAACCGTGCCGTTAATGCCGTAGGCTCCACTCGGTAGGATATGGGTTATACTGTCGGTTATCGGCATAAGTCGTACCAACAAAAACCCAACCAAAATAAATACCTACATTAAACACAATTACTCTCTCTCTCTCTGCTCAGTCGCCTGGGTAAAACAAAATTCTATCTCTCTCTCAAGTCCTCCCTCACTCCGTCGCCGCTGCCGCCTCCCCCTCTCTACACAACCACCCTTGCTGCTCTTGCCTCCTCCTTCACACAACCACCATGCCGCCTCCTCTTCTACAAAAAAATCCTCTCCCTCTCTCATCTTCTCCCCCGATCTCTCGCTCACAAGCATGCCACCGCCGGCTGCACAACCACCATGTTATTGCCTACGCCGGCCAGGAAAGGGAACGATACCAACAATTTCGAGTATGAGTGGCAAGCTTTTCCTCCCATTGTTTTTTTATGTCTCTCCTCTCCTCTCTTCCTCCATCATCCCAATCGGGAATTGTTGTGCTTTGTAGTGGGTGATGGCAGTGTTTTGATAGATTTAGGGTTGTTTTCAATCCCTAATAAATTGTGATGATGGATCTGTGGTGGTGTGGAATTAATTATTTTTTTGTATAAACTATTTTATGTCAATTTTGATTAATTTTGGGATTTTTTGTCGTTGGGCAGTGATGATTTTGACAATTTTTCTTCCATTTTTCTGTTGTCTTCGATTTCTTCTTCTCCCCCAATCGTCAACCTTGTGAAAAAAAGGAAAAAAAAAAGAAAGAATGGGTATGAAGTTATGGAATCGGTCGGCATGCATACCGGCCGTACCGATGTCGGTATATATCGGCATCATGCCGATTGGCATATATGGCTTAACGGGGCGGCATCGGTCGGAAAATAAGGTAATCGAAAAAGTCATACCGATCCCTTATCGGCACGGTATGTGCCGTACCCACCGATTGCTCACCCCTAGTTTCAGGTTAATTAAACAACTAGAAACTAACCAAAAGCCAAACAATAATAATAAAAAAAGGCTTTAGAGCCAATCAAAAAAAGAATAATGTCGCAAACAACAACCTCGCATCCCCAAATTAGTGTGAAAAATAGTAGGAGATCAAGGACTTCTAACCCTTTATATCGATGTTCTAAGCTAGTCCATTCTGATGAACAACCTAATTAATCATCAGATACCGACAAATGGAGACATTATTAGAATCATAAAGATCAGCGTCTCCATCAGAATGTTGTTAAAAAAAAAATGCTGCAAACAACAACACTAAAATCACTGTAAAAAGACATAAGCTTAAAACTAGAAATCAAAGGGCCCTTGATTCTGGATTATGGACAAGGAAAAAGACAACCTGAAAAAGATCAGTCAACATTTTCAGATTCACAATTAAAGCCCTTGCTAACTATTGCATTGCCTACGTGATACATCTCCAAACATGGAGGCCAGAAACAAAGGCATCATGTGGGAGGTAAAGTCGACCCACACGGGAAGGATTGTACTGATCTTTTGGCGTCACCAATTTATGGATCTTCATCACAATCATTGAATTTGACCACCAACTTGAATCGCTTTAGTAACTTTTGTATCAAAAAATGGTAAAAAGGTGGTGGCATCTTACTTGATGATCCCTTCTTTTATGGCAAAAAGATCGTACAACTATAGATTGCCCTAAACTACCTACCAGTGATGTCTTACTCAACTGGCTGGGGAATGATTGAAATCCATTGTCCATAGTAAAAGTTTTTTTTTTTTTTTGTGATGGACTTATCCACATGACCCCTCCACTTTATAATCGTCCTACCCCTACCTCAATAATAAAATGGCAAATTAAATTTGTCCACCAAGCAGGCATATTTATCCCTATATAGTGACCTCAACCTCAAGAATAAATAACCACCACAAATTATGGACAATACCATATCTCATCTTGGGTGCTTTAGCGGTTGGGGAAAGACCTGAATATGTAACAAAATTTTACAGGGGGGATATGTGCATAATGGCATTGCATAGCTCTTAATTGAATAGGTGATGAAATTTCCATCTCAAGCTAGCTAGACTCCATGTTCTACATTAACCTTTTTATTATATTATTCACCCATACTATTAAAAACAAATAGATAGCCCAATCAAGATAAAATAATTTCCGAGGATAGACTTCGTCCATTTTTTTTTTCATTTGGAACAGGTACCGTCATGCCATGGATCATAGCAACTTTCCCATGTGAGATGCTCTACAATTTAGCCAAGAATGAAATGGAAATAAGGGAATGTCGGAATATATACATGTACCGCCATTATTGTTTTCATTGGACAAAAACAATGCATGTACCACTTTGTTTATTTTGAACGTATTATTGAACAAAATATAATATATCTGGAGTGCAGTGTGAATTTAATACTTCTTAGAGCACTTGAATAAGTCAATCAAAAAAAAAAGTCTTTGAAAAGGATCATATATATTGCTTTCTACATTAAAGGAAATACTTATCTTTTTCTTAAATATAAGAATTGGTTTTTTTACATAATATTAGTTCCCTACCATCTTATTGTCGGTGTTTTTAGTCCTTTAACCAAAGTCAAAATATTTTTGGTCAATAAAACATCACATATGTCATAGACGTGTGCTCAATATGCATGCCTTGACTAAAGTAGTTACGGTGGGGTTTCATTTCTAGAGAACAACTTAATCATTTAAGTAGAAATTTGGGATTCTTTTTTTTGTTTGTTTCTTGAAGTTGTTGTAGATGAAAACTAAACATGCAATGTAAACTAGTATAGGTTTAGTTATGAGCAGTTTTGTATCTTGTCAACAAATTAAACCCAAAACTTACTAAAAATCATTAAATGCTAATTCTTTCCTTTAGTCGTCGATATGACTTTTCTAACATTTTTTAAGAAAAACATTTTAAAAAAAGTTGAATAAATGACTAGCTAGCCCGATATATAATTTTTGTCTGAAACTAGTACGTTGCACACGTGTAGTGACCTTTTCGATTTTTTTTTTCTTTTATGGATGAGGACTTGTTTTCTTTTTAGTATATTTGGTTTCCAAGTTATCATGATATTACATGTAATCTGAACTTTTGTCACATCCTGCTTGTAAGCTTTTGTTTTTCCCTCCCAATTACTCGTCTTTTTTGTTACTCTTTTCATTTTTTTTAGATAGATATCTTAACCTTAAGTAGTTACTGTTCTATCTTGGTTCACATTGTAACAAAAATAAATGCTATATCTTGACAAACAAAATAGACACATTTCAATTTATTTGTTACATCCTACGTACATTTGTCTTCCCAAGGATAACGTTATATAATAATCTCTCAGAAAAAAAAGGGAGGAAACATTTTTTTATATAAAAGAAGAAGAAGAACGTTTCTCAACAAGGACACCTTTTACACATTTTAGTAAAGTGAGTGTCTCTCTTCCACTCCCAAGTTTAGTGTTCTCTATTAAAGTTTCACGGATATAGTATAACACTACTGAAGCCAACCTAATCATATACAGCATTTCCCTATTGTTTAATTTGTTTTTGTGCTAGTTGCGGTATATATGCGCCATAATCATGACTAGGCCCGAACTTGTTCCACTAATTGCGACTATATATCCTCGTTCGAAGAAAGTGAAAGATATTCTATAACTATAACATCTAAATTAGTTATTTTCCTATTGTAAAAGAAGGATTCGTATAAGAAGTACAGGGACGAAAAAGATACTGAATCTTTTCAAGGAGGAAAGCAATTAATTAAAACAACAAATTAAGGAACCCAGGGGCTTTGTTTATTGGATTTTTCTTCGTATATATATATATATGTAGATAGATACCCCATTGCCATTTTCATTTAAAATTTCACAACCATGCTTGGTGTTCGACTCAATACACAGGTTAAAACTCTCATGAAATTTGTTTAAAGCCTGATAGATTCTTTTTCCTTTCTTGTTGCATATGAATAATTAATCTATGGTTGAATCAACAATTAATTTATTTTGGTTTCGTAAGTTCGCACCGAATTTCAGTAATTGATCTTGAGAGGCTTTCGTCATGAAGCAACCATAACCATGTGGTATTTATTCTGGACGATAAATGTAGAAAGAAACATAACATACCTAACCTAACCATCCATATAAGGATGCCTAGGAATTAATACCCTCGTGACTTGTAGTATATTGTATTCATTTATAGTTACACGTATACGTATAAGGAGTTCAATTAATGGTTTTTTTTTTTTGGGTTGTCACTAATGCATACACCTTATGCTCATCATCCTTCTCTGCACTCTACAATATGTTGACGATGAACTAAATGTTACAGAAATCAAGAGAAAAAGAAAAAAAAAAAAGACTGTGGCAAATTGAATTTTTTAAAAAACATGAGGAAATTTAATTCATCCCAACTCAACTAACTACACTTGCGCTTTTCACTTTTGTCAATCAAATTCAAGACAAGCAACTAAAGCCTGATCAAATGAAACATCCCAACTCAACTGATTAACCACAGTTGCACTTTTTCAGTGTTTGACAAACAAGTGAAGCTTCAAAGAACTAACACAGTCCCTCCCACCAATTTCTAACATTCTAGAGAACTCACCCAACTATCCGACGAATAAAAAAGACCCATTTTAATATTCACACTAAGTCTGAGAGTAATTAAAAGGCTGGACCAGAAGGAGAGTGTAGGAGAAAAGGGAATAGAAAGAAATATAAGAATTAATGTATGAAGAAAGAAGAAATGTAAGAATTAAGAGAGGAGTGTTAATTTCACACTCAGGATTGTTGTTTAACCCCTTTTGATTAGGATACCTTAGATGAATATTATGCATATTTGATTAATACCACCATATGAAAAGCAGGTAGAAGAGAATAAATACCCGTGTGGAAGAGATTTGCTTCTCCTGAAGAAGAAGAAGGTGCTCGATCCTCTCAGCTCAGTACGTAGTGTCTTCTGTGGCTGGAGACGACTAATAATAAGTGGCCTGTGCCGGAGAGAAGGGGGTTTCTCTTTTTTATGGTTTGGATCAAGTATATGAGGCTAAGTCAAGGATGGGTTTTTGCCCTTTGAGAGACACTTGAGGTGGAATATATATATAAAATCGACCTTTATTTTTCTTCCGATCTGGTATTTGGAATTTTATCCCGATTATTTTAGATTCAATCTGAGCCCTACCTAATTATAATAGATGAGTCTCTTAATAAAAATTTTCTACCTATACAAACACTCAACCCAACTCAAGACTCATTTTAGCGGAATTACTTCACATATCACCTACCCCATCCCAAATCCGTTAAAATGGACTTTCCCTTCATCCCAATTGGTTCTTGTATAAAGTATTGGCAAATAGCCTTCTATCATAATTTGGTACCCCTATGGTTGTGCCACGGATAGTTCTGAAAACTGACTAGTATTTTTCTTGCCTTTCTCATTCCGTTTCTGTCATCATCATACTATCATGTCTATGTTTTATTCTGTTCCGGAATCTGGTGTTTTCTATTGACTGGGACACTTTTGCTCGAAATTTTTCAAAAAAATTACTGAATTTTTAGCAATTTCTTTGTTCTTTTTACCGTCTTTTGTTATTTTATGTCACGCGTCATGGCAAAGACCCTTTTAAGGGACGAGGCGGATAGGCCCCTTCCACACTCACAGCCCTCCTTTGGCTATATCGGAATCGAATAAGTACTTCTTACTTCTCATCATATAAAATCAAAATGTGATTGAGGGTTTTCTTAGTAGAGGAATGATTATTATGCATTCATAAAACAATTACTATGGCCCCAGCAGGCTCAATAAGAAAGAAACAATTGAACTCTTTGGAAACATTTCGATGATGAAGATTAGACATTTTATTGTGGATTACTTCTCAACTTCAAAAGCAGGCCCCATGGAAACAGGCAAAAGCTAGCATGTGTTAATTATGACAAATCGAATTTATCCTATGCGAGATGCTGCAGTGACCGACGCTGTTTAATTATCACACCACTAATTGTAATTTTTCAACGCAACATTGGTCATTTTAAACATGTGTCCACCTAACTCGGGAATTATAGACATCAGTTTCCTGACGCTAAAAAAAAATATAAGGAAATACCTCTTCATTACTGCCATGGAAGACTAATTACACCTTAATCCACTTAAGCAAATCGCCCAATTGTAAAAAGGAGTAATTAAAATGTTCCAATGGTAAACGTTTTTCCATTGCCCTTCCTATCAATCAAAGAAAAGAAAAAAAAGAAGGTATTCAACTTTTTCTAGCTGTATTATTCCAAAAAAAAAAAAAGTATTCCAAACATTTTCTAGTGGAAGTGTTCGTATTGTCAAATAGTATGTGACTGAGAAGCGAGTCGTGGCAAGGAGAAAATGAAGGTGATGTGACTTATCATTCAATATTTCCGGTTGTATACACTAAAATACAGATTCTTATTCCATCAATCAGCCTTACAAGTATAAATACTGGTATATTATATTTATCCATTGGTTGAGGTGAATATGCATGAACCACAAAATTAAAAAAAAAAAGTATGTATAGTGACTGGGGAGGCTTTATTACGTTTTACCCCCCTGAACTTTCGGTCAAAAATGGATCACCCCCTGTACTAAAAAAACCGGTATTTAAACCCCTAAACTTTCTAATTCCGCGGTTCACCCCCTATGGTTGACCCGATTCCGACTCCGTTATTAGATTTAACGGAACTCGCGGATTTTGGACACGTGGATTGTTAGTGGACGTCGATTTGTTTTTCTTTCCTTCTTTTTCTTTTTCTTTTTCTGCCTTTCTTTTCTTTTTTATTCTTCTTTTCCTTTTTTTTCTTCTTTTGTTCTTTTTTTCTTCTTCTCCTTTCTTCTTCTTCTTTTCTTCTTCACCAGACCTTTCATTTTTCTTTTTTTCCCCTTCCTTTCTCTTCCTTTAAAGCGATTTTACTCCCTCTAAAAAAGATTTGTGAGATAAAAAGAAGGGTTTTGCCTGCTTTGCCATTGACATGGAAGGCCACGGCAGATCCCAGGGCCTAAAGGGATATGTCCCCAACATCGACCTCGTTGTTCAAGACTGCCTCTCTTTCTTCACTTCCGTGAAGCAGGACCCTAACTACAATGGGTTGCCTTCTTTCTTGTACGGGGAGTCGATGGGTGGAGCCATGTGTCTTTTAGTCCATCTTGCAAGCCCTGGTAATGGGTTCTTCGATGGGGCTGTTTTGGTTGCTCCCATGTGTAAAATCTCTGATGATATGAGACCCAGGTGGCCGATTCCTGAGGTGTTAGCCGCGGTGGCTAGGTTCTTGCCTACTTTGGCTATTGTACCCACTGTTGATATTTTGCCTAAGGCGATCAAGGTGGAGGAGAAGCAGGCGATTGCGTTGGCAAATCCAATGAGGTACACCGGGAAGCCGAGGTTGAGGACTGTGACGGAGCTTTTGAGGGTGACTGATTATTTGGGGAAAAGGTTGAAGGAGGTTAGGATACCTTTTATTGTGGTGGGAGTGCTGATGTGGTTACGGATCCAAATGTGAGCAGGGCGTTGTACGAGGAGGCGAGTAGCCAAGACAAGACACTTAAGATTTATGATGGTATGATGCATTCTTTGCTGTTTGGGGAGACTGATGAGAATATTGAAATGGTTCGTCGAGATATTCTGAGTTGGTTGAATGACAGATGTAACTCAGACTCAAAATCATCCTCCCTTTCATAACATTTTGCTTTCCTCTTTCTTGTTGTATTAAAAGCAATTTTTTATTTATATATGGTTTTCCTTTTTCGGGTTTTTTTAAAATAAAATAAAAGAAAGAAATTTATCAAATGCAGACCAAAATTCTAATCCATTTTTTTCTTTTCCTCTTACCATCTAATTATTTTTTTTATTTTAAATGTAATAACCGTTAAATTTTATTTTTTTACTTTCTTTTTTCTTTTTTATAATTTTCTTAAAAGAATACAATGATAAAAAAAATTAGACTTATACCAAAAAAAATTATTATGGGTTTTATGAAACTGTTGCTTCACTTCTTTGCCAGCTCCTTCTATGTTTTAACATGATCGCAACAAAATTACAAAAAATTATAAAGTAATTTTCTTCATCTTTTAAAAAGAGAAAGAATCAATTTGAAAAATTTTCTAACTAAAAATTTCGTTTTTTATGAAATTTTAGAAATCCAAAAAAATAATTTTATGTTTATGTTCTCTTTTCCATAAATATTTTTTTTATTTTCTTTAAAAATAAAATAATAGAAAAATGAATTTTATCAAATGGATAATTAAGCCAAAGTTTTCCTCCAATTTTTTCTTCTTTATTTTTTCTTTTCTTATGATATAAATATTTTATTCTTAAAACAATAAATAGTTCATTTTCTTGTATTTTTTTCCTTAAAACAATAATTTTGTCATAGTGTAAAAAATGATTTTATTGAGTAGATGATTTGTGTTTTTTTTTTTTTATAATTTTTTCTAAAAATTAAAATGTAAAAAGAATCAACGGTAATGATCTTGCCACGTGTCATCATCCGTGTATTCCGTTAGGTCAACTAACACAAAAGCAAAAACCCTAACGGAATGAGGTAAAATGCGGAATTAGAAAGTTTAGGGGGTTAAATACCGATTTTTTTAGTACAAGGGGTGACCTATTTTTCAACGAAAGTTCAGGGGGGTAAAACGTAATGAAGGCGACTGGGGAAGATATATGATCTTTCTTGATGCTAGTACATGTCCTACCCTTGTTTCATCTGCACAGTGCACACACATTTATATATAAATTCCTGGTCTGGACCAGTCTCTCTAATTTATTATATATTCCTTGGTTTGCTAAGCTTGATGTGAAAGTGAAGATATATAAGTTTACGGTCATAAAAGGAGTATCCCGAACGAAAGCCTAATTAATTTTTTTTTTTTTGTCGCAAAAGCCTAATTAATTAAATCATAGGGGAAACCTGGACCAAATACAGGAAGCACTTGAATCTAAATATTTTAGTTACCCGATAATGTAGATAAGGTTGAAAAGCTTGAACTTGTTAGTTACCATCCATACGCACCCCCAAAATTTTATTTCTAAAATTTTTTTGAAGTCAAAAAGCTTGAAATTGTCTGTCTGCACATAATTAGATCCCTTCCGTTTGTTTTGGCGCAGCACCACTGCCTTGTCTTGTGCATGGATGACCTCATTAATTTTGTTTAGTGTATATGTAGTACATTATTTATTTTGGCAATTGGATGTCATTATACCACAAGGTCAAGGTAAGAGCTTGATTGAAATTTAAGGAAATGATTGGACAAGCCCTAGCCTAGCCAGTTCTTAATTAATTATAGCAAGGCTGATGATGATGATGAATCCATCTGTTTAAATTCGGTGCAACCTGTGCATGCCACGCATTGCAAAATCTAACCTCAAATTGTTAAGACTGGCATGTGAGTCTGCAACCAAATCATCAGTCAACTGATTCCTTCTAATATAATAGATTAACTTGTCTGTAGGGGTAGCGGCGATTTAGATTGTTTATATGTGATGATCAAAAACATTGTTTATATGTGAAATGTTCTGTTACTCAAGCTCCTATATAACCCAAAGCATTATGCAATCCAGAGAAGAATATGAGACGACATACATCATCTGAACAATAATAATGCTTCCAATTTGTCAATGTTTTGGAATATATTGCAGCTGGATTTTGCTTCCTGAGCCAAATGTATCATTTGTTTTCTTTAATTTCAGAAATAGCGAAGCTGGCATGACCTTCCATTAATTATTAGTTAGAGAACCATACATTACACTACATTACATATATAAGGCTTTAATAATCAATCTCAGGACAAGACAAAAATTAATCCCAGCTTTCATTAAATGGTTCATAAAGCTAATTCCAGCCAAAACACAAACATAATTTTTCCACCCTGCATGAATAGCTGCCTTTCCGCCAGGGTGATGATGATGCGTCCCTCTTTACTGTAATGGTGCCTTGTTTTTTTTTTTTTAGTTTATTATAAATAAATAAATGCCATATAAGACATCAAAACAAATGCAGATGGCTCATAATTGCCATCACCGGACTTATTTCACAACACAAATCATCTTACACAGGAATCTGTTTTGGAAGGCGATATCCGCGCTCCTACTGATGTTAAATGCACTCCCTTTTTGTTCAAAATGCCCAACATTATCTTGGTTTTTAATCTGTTGTTACTGCAATCACAAGACCCAAGAAAAACCTTAGACAACCTACCACTCATGATAACGTAAATCTTTATTAGTACTAACCAGCTGCTGTCCTCGTGTTACACTAGGTTGTGTTGGGTGGTGACATAAACATCAAAATATAGGTATATAAAAATATTTATAAACATATATAATAAAATACAAGACATATTATCATAGCATATAACTTGTTAACATTCTATTAATTTGCTCTTCCACACAAAATCTAATCTCGCTAATTTAATATACCCCTTCTTGTCCTTCAGTACAGACACAATTTTTGGATTGTGCCCTCCCCCGATTGAAGGCGGCTACTATGTCAAACCAGGTTTGCCAATCTCTAATTCTGTAAATTACATCACAATAATAGAGATATGTTAGCAAGACAAGTATAAATAATAGCTATACTATGGCAACAAGTCACGTGCAGTAAAATTAGTAACATAAAAAAAGACTCTTTATTACCAATTACGGCATCGGTCAGAAGGTTTTCTACACCACTCTCCGTAAGTAATATGCCAGTCCTTATAAAATATTCTGTTGCTGGCAACCATTGGTATGAACCACGGACGACCCACTCGTATTTCCAAAATGGGTAGCTATTAGGAGGGTGTTTGAGGTCTGGACAAATCTTTTGCAGACCCTTCTTGGCCTCATCGCTCAGCTATAAAACATAGCAAATAATAATAATATAAACATAAAGGTAATAATATTTTTTATTACGAGCAAATAATATAAACATAGCAAATAATAATAAAACATAAGCAAATAATAATAATATAAACATAAAAGTAATAATAACAACATAAAAAACAATATTTTTTATAAAAGTAAAAAATACATAACATGGTAATCAATATACCTTAAGATTCATTGGCCCTGGCTGAAATGGCTTATCAGGAAGATATCCTTTCAAAAACTTGGGCCACATTCCGTGAACAGTAAACCTCATGGGTACCGTAATGCATTGGCCACGATTTGTACTGTAAAAAGTGCTTGGCCATGCAAGTTATGTAAGAATTTGGATCCCTTTTGCCCTTCCCCGACCAAAAAAAGGATGAATAGAATAAGCATCCTAAGCGTATTCACTGCTTTTTTTCATCTTAACAAGAGAAACAATATTTATGCGTACCGTGGGTGTGAAACAAAACAACAGAAATTACTTCTGTATAAGGGGGAGCCAATATGGGGGGTGGGGAGTTCACAGTGTGTGTGATTCTTTTTTGTTTTTTTTTTGACAGAACACAATGTGTGTGATTTTGTGGTTGGTTTAACATCAATTTTGTGTTTTTTAGGTGGGCCCGTTTAACACATGCGCCTGCTTCTTTCGTGTTTCTGTTAAGTTTGCCTCCTTCCTGTTTCTGTTAAGTTTTTGACATAGTCTGTACTAGCCTTAAACCAGTGCGATGCTTCGAGTCGTAACTATTTTTTTTTGTAATTTTTTAAGATACCCAATAATGGCATAATTTTTTTGGCTAAAAGCTTGAACTAAAATTACATGTACTTTAAGTTTAAATAAGTTAGTTTGTAATTAATAAGTACTAAGTAAAATAGTAACACCAGTAAAATTGGCCATGCGAAAACTTTTTGCTTTATCCCCTATTGTTTGCTCCTAGGTTAACTAACCAGTTCATGATGCGTCTTATGTTGAAGTTTTGAGTATAAAATTAGTTCTAGATGTAATGTTGGACTGGTTGAACTTAGTCATGCTAACATAGGAAGAAGTTCTCTCCATCGGTTAATAGTTTGTTATTTTTCAACTGCCTCAAGAGTTTTCATACTCACTTGTTGAAATTTTGCTAAATATGGTCAAAAGTGTGAGAATAAGTGTTGAGGGGAATTCCGTTTCAGAATTGTGATTTTTTTTTTCCATAAAAGAACTATTGTCTCTTACTTTAGATTTGTTTTTGTGATCAGAAATTGCAAAACTTCGTATGTAATCAGTAACTGATGCCTTCCTTTTTCTGTCTTCCTCTAGACTGAATATCTTGATATTTGCGGGTGTAAGCAATTCACTGCTTCTTGATGTATAACTGATTTTAATATGTCTGAATTGAAGGTTCATTATATGTTCAAGATTTCCAGCAGAATGTGCTCCTTATCAAACGCCCCGACCCGTATTTACCAGACTCAGTAAATACGTGATGGAACTGTTCTTGTTGAAGTAGGAGACAGTACAATATCAAAACAAATACAACAGGAAATCCCAAATATCCACATTTGTCACCCGAACAACAGAAGCAATTATAATACTCAAGGACAACATATGCAAAACCCGATACAATCTAATGGATCCAAGTCCTGCCTGAGGATGCGCCATAGCTTGCCTCGTACGTTCCTGTACTAAGCACAGATCAAACTACGTGACCGAGTCACGCAGGCGAGGGATGAGTCCGAAATGCTCACCGGTACATTAATGTACAATCATGGATAAACAGTAATATGCAGGCAACCATAATACTTCAAGGAAGAAATACAGGCAATACAGAAGAACATATTGAATCAAGACTGAGCCAAGGCTAAAAGACATCTCAACTTTTCCAATTTTAGTATCCGAGCTCCGTCACTGGATAAGCTAGGGTCGTACCAGGTTATTAACATATTCCGAGTGCCAGATCAAAACAGAACCCAGAATAGACTCCCCAAAAATCAAACTGGGATAGACATCCCAAATACCAAGGACAGACATACTTATCACATGTAACCCGATCATGGCCACCACAAAACAGTCTCTAACCATCCGGTCGTACCACTACTTTCCACGTGACACTTAAGTCATCATCAGAATTCCAATTATCCAATTTCTCAAGTTATTCAACTTAGACCACAGTTAACAGACCAACCCTCTGTTAACAGTCCAACAACAACAACAAATAACCATAGGAAACAAAATAACTCAGCAGTTCAATCAAGCAAATCAAGTATCAGAGATTCACGACAGTATTATAGGCAACATATCAAGGGTTATCCATTCTCGCCTGATATGTCTCTGAAACTGATATCTGGTCAAGCCTTGATACTCCTATATATATAGCAACACAATCACTTATAATGCACAAACAGAGATGCACGAAAATCAGAGCTAAAATTAGCCTGCAAGAAATATGTTTATGGGCTAATTAATTCTGGAAGGTCCATATTCCATTAACTTAGGCCCTCAAATTTATCCTTAACCCAAAAATAAATCATCTCAATATAATTGGATGAAAATAAACAAGAAAGCCCAAATAAATAAAATAGGACAGTATTCCTAAGATTAAATCATCTCATTAATCCTAAGTTTCAAATATATAAATCCCAATTCATAAAATATATGTATTCTACTAAAATAAATTCTAAGTGTGCCTTAGCCAAAGACCAAATCATCTAATTAATCTTATGGTTTGAGCATATTCAAAATCTAAGTTAGAAGAATATTTGTGGATCAAATTTGGATGTTCACGGTAAGCAGCAATTTTTTTCCACCATGGAAAATCAAAAAATAGTTTTAATAAATATCTATTCTTTTTTATTAGGTCCCTAAGTTTTCTTAAATTTATACCCCACTCCTTAGCTGGTTAACGAACAAGTCTGTTGTTCCCAGTTAACAAAAACACATTGAAGGACTTTCTGTTTCAAAGTTTCACCCCTAATTAACCAAACTCACAGATAAGTTTATGTGCCAAAGGAACTCACAGATTAGTTTGGTAGACGGCTGTGTTGTAATTTGTAATACATGTCAAACTAAAAAGAAAGAATTTTGGAATGTGCAAGTGCTCCAACTGGCATTACCATTTCAGGCAAATGAAAGCAAAAGAGCCATATAATAATTTGGAGGTTCGTCTAAAACTCCTATCATCTCCAATGGATAGAGCCGTTTGGTTAACGCATTAGCTACTGGATTGGCTTCACGATAAACATGTTGGATTGGCTTCGCATAAATATGTGGGACGGTGACTTTCCGAAACGCTATTTAATTAAATCATCATCTATAGGATTGGTTATATGGCAAACCAAAATAAAGCAGAGACGCATTTCATCAATGGCATGTTTTCAAGGCGGCTTGAGGGAGGGCTTAGATAGCAGTGTTGTTGCATATTAGTTAGCAATTTCAATGATTAGCTTGCAAATACCCAACTCCCAAGCTAGGCACAATGGAAGAATACGAATGCTGATACACAAGCCTTATACAGGAACTGAAGACGTGTTTGGTTCCATCACTTATCTACGAATTGCAATGCAATAGTCCAGACTTTTATGTAAAAAGAAAAAAAGAGAGTTTCGGGGAAAACAGTGATCTATAAAGGTTCAGCAACCAAACCCAAAAACAAAGTGCAAGTTACATGGTGATTTGCCATCACCTTATTCCCTCCAAGAATTATTGCTAAAAGTGTGTGTGAAAGTCCCCATGTGGATTTTGTTTTTCACAAAAGGGGTCATCTGATTAAAATTTCAACTCAACTGACGAATATTCTTTGTGAAGTAAAAGTAGCCTTCCACAGAACGATCACTCGAAACTTGAGGAATAACAATGTAGAACAAAAATTATATTTGACATACAAGTTCGGTCACAACAAAATTACAATTCATTTGCAAACAATGCTTTTCCGCCAGATATCCCCAGGTTCACATTGCAGGCAAGCAAACTGGAATATCCTCATACCGTTTCTGTTGCAGGACAAAATAATAAAAACCAAATGAGTGGTACCATCAGAAACAAGGGAGTGAAGTGAAGCAGTACATTACTGCAGTTTCAACACAATTGTAAGTTCCATCCAGCCTTTTTAAGTACTTGGTCAGGATATTATGTTATTATTGCACGTGATAAACAACTCTGAAAAGAATAAAATGTTTGCATGAGGCAAATCCGAGACTGCATTTTGAACATAAAAGTTGCAGAACTCTTCCTGGACAATGGATTAACAACGTCAAAATGGTTAAAGAGATAGAATGAGGTCCTTTGAATAAATTTAGATTCAGTAAGAACCAATAAAATTCTTCAACGTAAAAAGACGAAGAGAGTCACATTAACATCCACAAACTAATGCAATCACAAAAGATAATAATTAATAGCCCCTATTAATTGGTGACATGTAATTCTATTAAACATCCACCACAGATTAAGCATGGAAAATTAACATAAAGGCAACCAATGCCAAATCTGATGGATGAATTAACAAGAAAAGTAAAGCAAGATATATTTAAGCTAAATTGAAGTTCCCTTAGGAGCCAAAACAATAGGGGATAAAGCAAAAAGTTTTCGCATGGCTGCCTGCCTTATTGGCCAATTTTACTAGTGCTATAGTACCTATTAACTATAATGATTTGACCAAAAAAAAAAAAGGCTACGTACGTTAATCATGAACGGTCAACTCTAGGCTTCTTGATATATGAGGAAGATGGTAATTGACTTCTTGCTATAATTTTCTCGTTAAGCCAACTTGCAAGGATATAATTACTTATGGTTGACTGAATTTGCAGGCAATTGCAATCCAAGGTCAAGCTTCTCTTCCTTCTTCATGACTGGTTTCACTGGTTCAGTGTCTTCAAAGTTTGATTATCAAGTGTATGGACATTAACTAGATACTGATTGAAACTACAAACTTCTACAACTGTGTTTAGCAATAAAAAGCGCAACTGGAATCTTGCATCCCATGTAAACCCTCAAACTAAACTACATAAATCTCATCTCAGTCTACTACTTATAACCAAATGTATTCATCTCAAGTACAAGAGAACAAGGGCACAAATACACGTCCATTAGGCTCAATGAAATAGGAAGAAATACCAACAAATCAGGGATAGCCCGGAGGTGGAACAGAAGAGATGCTTCAACGTATTGGGCAAACAAAGATTGTAGGGCAGTGAGAATTCTTACCAGGTTAGGGAAGGGAGCGCCGACATTGTCGCAAGCTAAGGTAAGTCGTCGCAGGTGGGAGGCGGTGATGACGTAGCCGATGCCGTTGATCGACGACGAGGAGAGGAGAGGAGAGGAGAGAGAAAGGGATTTGAAGAATTAGGGTTTTCGAATTGGGAAAGAATAGTACGAGGTGAGAAGTCAATGTGTGTTGTATTTTTTTTCAATCGTTTTAACAGAGAATTCCTCCGATAACAGTTTATCGATGATAAATTAGAGATTTTTTTTTTTGCAATTTTAACTAGTTCAGGGATCTAATAAAAAGTAATAATTATTTATTAAGAATATTTTTTTTTATTTCCTGGAGTGAAAAAATACTACCACATGGCCCTATCGTAGAGCAACAAGTGGGTATGTCAACATTCAAGGGTATCTTAATAAAACAACAATTGCATAAAAACATGATTAAAACTATAAAGGTTGGTACCATTAGTTTCTAGAAGACTGAGTTCTAAAGACTCGAACTTGAGATCCCTTGATTAAGTTAGAACAACTCCAACCAATTGATCTAATCCGTTGGCGTTTTTTTTCACTTGTTATTGAATGAATAAAAATAACAGAGAAAGAGTATATGTCTTCATATTGGCTTATATACTATAGTAAAACGAAAACAAAGACGGGTGTGTCTTTATGTAGCTTATAGTAGAACAACTAGTTTTAACTACCAACTCTCATATTCGCACATTTAGCACATTATTTCATATAATTTAAACTATCCCAAAGACTAGGTATGTATTATCATTGCGACTAGGTCATTCCTCATCAAGAAATCTGATTTTATATCTTACAAAATCTAAGAAAAAGTAAAATACATTAATTTTTAATATTCCTCCTTACAGCTTGCTTACCATCAACAACTCCAAGAGTACTTTGAAACAAACAATCGAACTTAAGCTTTACGGAGTAGCTTTTGATTTATTGATATGATTTGGAAAAAAATCATACTAGAGATTTATGGAGTAATTGAGAGATTTTATTGAATAATTAAGGTATAATAACAATTGGAAAGAGAAAAATAAGTAAAATAGTCTAATCCTAAGTTTCTCCCAACTAAACTCGCGTCTTCTCTCTTTTAAGGGAATTTACAGTCTGTTGGGAGGTAAGTTCTTATCAAACATACCCAACCATTAGTCCAAATGGCACGCAGATATTTTAATTTTCACATTCATCTACTAAGGGGGCCGGACTGTAAAACAGACTTGGTTACATCCTGGTGAATTTTTGCGAGCTAGGCTACTTTTTTCTATAAGGTGAATTAGGCTTGGCCATCTAGACTTATATCATTTCAGCCCGATAATTAGGCCGGTCATATCAAGTATTAATTTCGACAAAAAAAAAAATCAAGTATTAATGGTGAACTTCAATTTGGCTTTGGCCATACAAAATTGGATTTGGTGTAAGCTTCACTTCTTTTTCATTGTCACATTTGATTCCAAGAGTGAAGAAATACAAGCTAGGTATGATGTGATTGAATTATCTTTAGCTGCACAATCGTGAGCCTGTTGCAATATATTTATAGTGCAGAGTACAAGTGTGGATGATACTACACAAGAAGACTTTGAACAGAACTATACAATCGTGTACAACGAGTAGTGAAACGCTAAGTCTTAGGTGGAGACATATCAGATGCTATTGTTTCGTGATGGACATATCAGGTGCTGATGTCTTGATACAGGATGTATCTTGTGCTGATGTCTTGGTACAAGATGTATCTTGTGCTAACACTCTCCCGCAAACTGAACCGGGAGTAGAACTGAGGTTAAGTTTGGTGCGAAGAGAAGAGAAACGGTGAGCTGCTAACGGCTTAGTCAAAATGTCCGCCAACTGGTCTGCTGTGTAGAAACTTGACTTGCAACTGCTTGTTGGCTATCTGATCCCGCACAAAGTGGTAGTCCAAAGCAACATGCTTTGTGCGTGTATGCTGGACGGGATTGTGGCTGAGGTACGTGGCACCGATATTGTCACACCAAAGAACCGGTGTGGTATGCAGTATTCCTAACTCACCAAGCAGAGACTGAATCCAAAGAAGCTCAGCACTACCGTCTGCCAGAGCTTTGTATTCAGCCTCAGTGGATGATCGAGCAACTGTGCGTTGTTTTCTCGAAGCCCAGGAGATCAGATTCTTGCCTAGAAAAACAAGGTACCCAGCTGTGGACTTGCGGTCATCAATATTTCCTCCCCAGTCAGCATCTGTGTAGACAGAAAGAGAGGAGCTGGAGGTGCGATGCAGCTGCAGTCCATGATGCATTGTGTGCTTCAGATAGCGCAGTATGCGTTTAACCGCTGTGTAGTGTTCGTCAGTTGGATTCTGCATGTATTGGCTGACCTTTCCAACTGCAAACATTATATCTGGGCGTGTAACACCCAAGTACTGGAGGGAACCAACAAGATGACGGTATAGAGTAGGGTCTGAAAAAGGTTTGCCTCCTGCCTTCTGCAACTTTACGGACGTGGAAGCAGGTGTGTGAAGAGGTTTGCAATCAGTCATCCCAGAATGCCGCAACAATTCTTGAATATATTTTGTTTGTGTGAGCAGTATGCCTGCAGCATTGTTATGTACTTGAACTCCAAGGAAATAATTTACTGCTCCCAGATTCCTGATAGAAAACTCAGTCCCCAATTTTTCAAGTAAATCATTCACAAAGGTTTTGTGACTACCTGTGAGCAATATATCGTCAACATACACCAGTACATAAGTAATAATGCTGCCATGACGATAAACCAAAAGTGATGGGTCTGCTCGTGAAATAACAAACCCGAGACCAAGAAGATAATCACTCAACCTTTTGTACCATGCGCGAGGAGCCTGCTTGAGCCCATACAGAGATCGTTGCAATTTGCAGACATACGTGGGTTTGTCCTTGGCCACAAATCCTTGAGGCTGAAGCATGTAAACATCTTCAGCAAGGTTACCATGCAAAAAAGCATTCCGGACATCCAATTGATGAACCGGCCAATGTTTCGTTAGAGCATAGCTTAGGACCACCCGAATCGTGGTTGGTTTAACCACTGGACTGAAAACTTCCTTGTAATCAACCCCTTCACGTTGATGATAACCTTTGGCCACAAGACGGGCCTTATACCGTTCAAGTGCACCATCTGCTTTAGTTTTGATCCGGTAGACCCATTTATTGCCGACTACATTCATGGAGGGATGGTAGGGAACCAGCCGCCATGTGTTGTTCTGGATCAAGGCATTAACTTCATCCTCCATAGCCACACGCCATTCTTTGTATTTGGATGCTTCCGTGTAGCTGGTTGGCTCATGATTCAGTTTGTCCTGCATTTGAACAATATAGTTTGAAGGAGAATATCTAGTGACTGGTTTCGGATGTGAACGAAGAGTCATTCTTGGTGGTGGAGAAGGACTAGAACTGGAAGACGAAGGAGAAGAGGAAGATGACAAGGGTTCATTAGCAGAGAGATTTAAGCCTGCCACCGGAGAGTTAAGTTGTCTGCGAGAAACAATGGTGGAAGTGTTTTGAGGAAGAGTAGGTGGACTGGAAATGAGTGAATGAGATGGAGAAGATTGAGTATGAATAGGTGTCTGTGGAGATGAAGGCTCATGCGGTGTAGGAGATAAGGTAGAAGAACCAGAATCAGGATAAGTAGTGGATGAGGATGTGGAAACTACCTTCGTATCCGGGAAGAAAATGGAGAGTGGCACCGAGACCCATTGCGTGGTGGTGTTGGTTTGTTTATGTGCAGGTGGTGCTATTGTAGAAAAAGGATAAACATGCTCATAAAATCTAACATGTCGGGCAATATATAAACGTTTGGTTTTGTAATCTAGACACCTATAACCTTGATGATGTGTGCTATACCCTAAGAAAATGCATGGAGTAGATCGATATGCAAATTTGTGTTTATTATAATCTCTTAAATGAGGGTAACACAGACTTCCAAACACTCGCAAAAAGGTGTAATCAGGATCACGTTTGAATAACTGCGAATATGGACTCTTATTACCCAATATTTTTGTAGGCATGCGATTAATTAAAAAAACAGCTGTGTCAAACGCATAATGCCAGTAATGAAAAGGGACTTGTGCTTGTGCCATTAGTGTGAGACCTGTCTCTACAATGTGCCTATGACGCCTTTCAATGGAGCCATTTTGTTCATGGGTGTGAGGACTCATAACTCGATGTTTGATACCACACTGCTCAAAATATGTATGAAGTTTTCTATATTCCCCACCCCAGTCTGTTTGTATCATTTTAATGCGAGTGTCAAACTGGTTTTCAACTTGCAATTTGAATTTCTTAAAGACATCATACACATCCGATTTTCTTTTGAGTGAAAAATACCATAAGAATTTACTATAATCATCCAAAAAAGTAACATAATATTTGCTGCCATCAGCACTTAAATAAGGGGAAGGCCCCCAAACGTCACTAAACAGCAATTCTAAAGGAGAAGATGCACGATGCAGGCTAGAAGCTAAATGTAAACGTGTGGATTTGCCTAAGGGGCATGCAAGACATGAAGAAACTGAACT
>JAKUCV010000397.1:79001-117501 GCA_028386065.3 Turnera subulata | reverse complement strand
GAAAGAGCTTGTCCACTGGCGGCAAGCTCATCAGAGAGCCTTTTGGCTCGGTTCAAGTAGTAGAGAACAGACTCATCAGGTCCCTGTGTGATCTGCTGCAAGGCTGTATGAATGGCCATACGCCGTGTCTGATTCGGCGATGCAAGTGAGGACTCTAAGGCATCCCAGGCCTCCTTGGAGGTACGCTTTCCAACAACATTAGGAAAGACTTCTACAGTGAGGGAAGAATTTATTATACTAAGGATCGCTTGATCCTGTTGAACCCACTGATGAAAAGCAGGATTCTCCTTAGGAGCACCACCATCCGGACCTGCAATAATAAAGGGTGGACATGGAGATCGTCCAGTAACATAACCAAGGACACCTTGGCCAGCAAGATAGGGTTCAATCTGAGCCCTCCAGAAGACATAATTGTTATGGCTTAGTTTGATCGACACAAAATTGTGCGAGTTTTGGAGTGGCTGAAAAGTTGCTGCAGATGCAGCAGCAGCAGGTGTAGCGGGAAGAGATCCAGTGGTGTTACTGGAGGAAGAATTCAGGGATGGTGCAGTTGACATGCTTGAAAAAGGAAAAAGAAGAGAAGCAAGAAGTGTTTATGCGGTTAAGCGTATATGCTCCGCTACCATGAAGAAATACAAGCTAGGTATGGTGTGATTGAATTATCTTTGGCTGCACAATCGTGAGCTTGTTGCAATATATTTATAGTGCAGAGTACAAGTGTGGATGATACTACACAAGAAGACTTTGAACAGAGCTATACAATCGTGTACAACGAGTAGTGAAACACTAAGTCTTAGGTGGAGACATATCAGATGCTATTGTTTCGTGATGGACATATCAGGTGCTGATGTCTTGATACAGGATGTATCTTGTGCTGATGTCTTGGTACAAGATGTATCTTGTGCTAACAGGCGGTGAGTAATGGAGCATGGAAACCAATTCAGGCTAGTCATGGTGGCCCGAAAATTTCTCATCTCCTCTTTGCGGATGACATGATACTGTTTGTGGAAGCTTTGCTAGACCAATTGCAAGTTATCAAAGACTGTCTCGACACATTCTTTGCTCACTCTGGCCAGCGGGTTAGTATTGCTAAAACAAGACTCTTTTTCTCTCGGAATGTATCGGCGGATATGAAAGAGGAGCTCACCCGCCAAAGTGGATTTGAGCTTACTGAGGATCTAGGCATGTATCTTGGTGTTCCGTTGTATGTTGGGCGTATAACAACGAAAACTTATACTCATATTGTAGATGCTGTCAAGAACAGATTGGCGGGGTAGCAAGTCAGTCGACTTTCCTTGGCCAGTCATATCACCTTGTGCCGATCCGTGCTTAGTGCCTTACCAGTGTACACAATGCAGTCGGCAAAGCTCCCGCAACATACCTGTAAGTTAATTGAACAGTTATGTCGTAACTTTATTTGGGGTGATCCCAGAGGAGAGAAAAATTCATCTTATTAACTGGCGTACTATTTGCCAACCTAAGGCTTCGGGGGGAGTAGGACTGAAAAAGCTTTCTACTTTTAATGATGCTCTCCTCATGAAGATTTGTTGGAAATTGCTCTCTCGGGAGAATGGGTTATGGTCCGAATTATTGTTTGCCAAATATTTTCAATTGCGGGAGGGTAGGGTTGTCCTTAACGACCGAAAAGACATGTCGCCACTTTGGCGAGCCATAGTCAAATTATGGCCGATTACCATGCGGGGAGTGCAGTGGCATGTTGGAGATGGCTCTCGGGTCTTATTTTGGAGGGATAATTGGTGGGTTGATGAATGTGAGGGTCCGTTGGCTTCAGTTGCCATTGGCAGTATTCCGGATGATCAGTTTTCTTGGCCTATTCTACGTTTCACAACACCTTCTGGAGGCTGGAATTGGGATTTAATTTCAGCTTATTTACCGAGGACAAATCTCCTCAAGGTGGCAGCAATGCCACCTCCGATTGTTGGTCAAGTTGATTCTTTATCTTGGGGTTGGTCGAAGTCTGGTTTCTTCACTGCTAAATCAGCCTATGCCTTGCTCGCTAATCCTTCATGGGATCCTTTGAATACTCTCTGGAAGTATGCTTGGTCTTGGCCTGATCCCGAACGTATTCGTTCCTTCCTTTGGCTTGTGGCCCACGGCAAGCTTCTTACAAATAAGATGAGGTTTCGGCGACAGCTTACTGATTCAACGTTTTGTATGGCGTGTAGGGGCATGGCTGAAAATATGCTTCATCTATTTCGAGATTGTTGGCGTGCTCAACGGGTATGGTACTGGAAGATTGTACCTCGAGACCACTGGTGGCAGTTTACTGCGGGTTCGTTTTTGTCTTGGGTGGCTCGATACTTGGCTCCTTCATTTATCATGCACGGGGTGGACCATTGGCATGTCTTGTTTGGGGTAGTACTATGGAAACTGTGGAAGTGGCGCAATGCATGGGTGTTTGATAGGCAAGGCATTGGCTTCTTTTCCATCGTTGAAGTGAAGACCCTGGTGCACGAGATAGTGCAGTCTCGGGAGCACCTAAGCGGGCGTACTGTTCCCCGTCAGAAACAGCCTCGGTTGGTTATGTGGCAGCCGCCTCCTCCGTCGTGGTTTAAATTAAATACGGACGGGGCGAGCCGAGGTAACCCTGGTCTTGCCGGGGCTGGTGGGGTTTGTAGAGATCATATGGGGGCTTGGGTTTTTGGTTTCTCATCTAAGATTGGGTTCTGCTCAGCTTTCAAGGCTGAGAAATGGGCTGTGTTTCTGGGTCTTACTCATGCCTGGAAATGGCATTAGGAAACTTGTTCTAGAGGTGGATTCACAGGCTCTCTATCAAGTACTGCAAGAGGGGGACTCGGCGTGCCAAGACTCTCTGATTTCTCTCATCCTACCTCTTCTCCGGCGCGGTTGGTCAGTGGAGCTACGCCATACGTGCAGGGAAGGGAATTGCTTGGCAGATTTACTAGCCAATATGGCTGTAGTTGGTGACTCTGAACACCAAGTTTTTACTTATGTTCCTTCGTCTTGTCTTGATGTTTTTATTTCTGACCAAGTGAGGGAGGTTCAACCTCCTCAATTGAACAATCTTGCTTGAATGTAGTTGGGCTAGGCCCCCTTTCATACCAAAAAAAAAAAACTGTAAACTAATTAGTAATTGTCTAATGGACTATGCATACATAAACAGTGTTTAAATAGGATTTGGTAGTGGAAGAACAACTTTTAATTCAGGTCGAACAACCAAATTCATGTACGGGATGTATATCCTAACCTGTGATTTTGGTGGTTGATTTTACGTGCTTGACTTGTGCAAGTATGAATGATTAAATGTAGTGATGGCGATAAATATGCTCATGGCCAATTGAATCAAGACATATTAGAGGAATCTTGGAACGTCACCTATGGGTTGCTCAAACGCATCTTCAATTGTTTAAACATACTATAGTTTTACATTTTTTGGTAAAATATGGGATGTCAGCCAATTAACTGATTTAAATATGCTTGATCAAAAAATAAAACTGAGTTAAATAAGCATTCCCATTGATTCCATTAAGCATGAAGAACATGGACAATTCATCCTAGTAAACCGTTGTAGGGGCCTAGTCTCATCAAATAAAGAGTCTCCAAAGAAGTGCAACGTACAAGAATGAACGTAGAGAGCATTAACCAATAATTGAATTCCCAAATCAAGAAAGGTGAGCTTTACCACACAAGTTAGAACAAAAAAGGACAATAAAGAAAGGAATATTTGAATTTGAACACGAAGTCGTATTGATATTTCCTGTTGAGAGGTATTGATCCTACTTAGATAGTAAAGTGGACATGGATTTGATGCCACAATGAGCCTAAACGTGGAACTTGATAAAAATTTATGGTACTATTCGAAATGATATGATTATAAGAACTGCAAAGTGGACATGGATTGGACGCCACATTATCTATATATACTAATGCAGGGAAGGTTTGGAGCAAGTGCTTTGACCCTTTTGCCCGATGAAAATATTAATATGGCAAATCTGTCCCTGTTTTGTTTAATAATAACGTTAGGATGAGGGTTACCGATGGCCAAGTACAATCCCAAGTATATCTTCAATAATCCTTTAATTCTACAAATAACTCTATATATTTTGATTATAATAATGTTATTTGCCACTACATACATCATCCTTGAAATTTTCAGGAGTGAGGTGGTATCCTAAGTGTATAAGTCATTAAGCTTTAATTAATATGCTGACTAGGATAAGTATTAATTGATTCTTTTTAGATTTTAGAAAAACGAAAAGACGGGAAAAACTAGCTAGTTGTGCTCACGGGCAGAAGAGAGAGAAAACTAAAACTAAACATTTACAGGGGAGTGAGAGAGAAAATGGAGAAGAAAACAGTGACTCAAATTCGGTGGAGATGAATGCCAAAACAAAAAAAATCAAACATGAAAATAAAAATCAGTGGAATTGTGAGTAAGAAGTGCAAGATGCTACGGTACCTAGCAGCCCCAACGGTGTTCACCAGCTTGTGTCAATACTCGTTCGGTGCCATCACTCAAGTCTTTTCCGGTCATGTTGTTATCCTTGAGCTTGCTTCTGTCTCCGTGGAGAATTCCGTCATCGCCGGTTTCTCTTTTGGAGTCATGGTATAGTTAAGAGAATTTCTCAAGATAGCTAGCCTCTCTGGTTTATCTACATATATATACATGTGTATATCTATAGTTTGACCTTCTAATTAATTGCTGATAATTTAAGTATATATGTAAGCTAGGTTGTTGATTGTATGATCTGCAGCTTGCTATGGGTAGTGTTCTTGAGACACTTTGCGGCCAAGCTTTATTCCCTGATCTGCAGCTTGGCATGCCCCATGCCTTATTCCCTAAACCACAATGTTTTGCCTTTCAATTCTTGATCCTTCCTGTGTAGTTTTTCTTTTACCTATCTCATCAGTTCTTAAATACGGTTGTATCTGTCTTAACAGTTAAAACTAACCTGTAAGATCAATGGGAGGAGTGAATACTGCTGAATAGAAAAAAGGGTTGGACATTGGAGGAGGACAGAGTTTTATTCGATTATATAAATGGTGGCAAAGGGAAGTGTAATCATGTAGCCGAAGCAAGAGGTTTGTAATTTCATTGTGGAAGGGAACATTAGGGTCATTTCTTGATTAATTTTTGTGTAATAGACACAAATAACCAATTATGTTTCTTGATTTATAGACATACTATTTTATATTTCGGGGTTAAGAGCTCGGCTAGCTATCTCCTGATAAGACTATAGGAATAGATAACCACAACTCATTAGATTAGATAGTAACTGTGATTGTAATATACCTCTACCTTGTATATCTCATCTTAGATGATGTTTATCTTTAGTAAATATATACCACCAGGACTGCAAAGTATCGGCACCCTGTGTACTTTTGTTCATGGTAGCGGAGCCTTTGTCTATCTTTTGAAGCTCAATTTATCTTTTCTTTTCTTTTCCCACCATGTCTACTGCCTCCACCAATTCTTCTACTACCTCTTCTTCTTCTTCTTCTTCTTCTTCTTCTTCTTCTTCCTCTTCTCCGACTGCTGCCCTTCAGTCCACCGTGCATTTTGTCTTAAGTGTAGGAAACATAAAGAATTATGTTCCAACCACCCTCGATTTTTCAAACTTCTTGGTATGGCAAAGCTTGTTGTGCACTGTTTTGCAATCTCACCAGGTAACTGGACATGTTGACGGGTCTTGTGCATCTCCCTTACCTACCATACCCTCTGAAGAACCTGCCAACCCTCCCCTGCCTAATCCAGCCTATGCTCAGTGGAACCAAATAGGTAGTACTATCGTATCTTGGATTTATGCTACTGTTTCTCCTGATATCTTACAACACATTGTTCGTCCTGGCTTGTTACAAACTGCACGAGATGTCTGGTTAGCAATGGAAACCTTGTTTCATGATCATGTGCATGCTAGGTATATGGAGTATAGGTCTGCTTTTGTTCAATCTAAGAAGGGCTCTCGTTCTATTTCTGCATATCTTCAATCCATCCGTAGTCTAGCTGATAGTTTAGAGTCTATTGGTCGAGGGTTAGGTGAGGATGATGTTGTGTTACAGATCTTAGATGGGTTACCTGACGAGTATTCCGATTTTGTCACTATGGTGTCTAACAAAAATCCTCTACCCTCTTACTATGAGCTACATTCATCTTTACTTGCTCATGAGTCGCGTCTTGGTAAGGCTCGGTCTTCTTCTGCCTCTGTTGATTCCTCGCAGACTTTATTTGTCTCTTCTCGTGGTCGTGGAAATAGGGGGGATATAACAAAAATCGTGGTGGCCGGAATGGTGGTTTTCAACCACGCCCTCCTTATAATTCTAAGCCATATAATCCTAATCCTCAGTTTCAGTCTTCTAAACCCTATAATCCTTCTTACACTCAGCGCCCTTCTTTTTCTCCACGACCACGATCACCCTCTGTGCTTGGGCCGGCACCGGTGCGTTGTCAACTCTGTGACGGCTACCAGCACACCGCCAAGCATTGCCCCCAGCGCGTCTCGACTTTTTCCGGGGTGCATGATGCTTCTTCCTCAGTGGCATCTTCCTCCGGGTCTGTATGGTATGCTGACTCTGGCGCTACTAGTCACATGGCCAATGACCCATCTATCCTCTATTCTTTTTTGGATTACTCTGGTCCTGATTCTGTTGAGGTGGGGGATGGTAAGTTTCTCCCCATTACCCATATTGGTTTCAAGATTTTTAAGATTGGTGCATTCTCTTTTCACTTGTGTGATGTTTTGGTTTTCCCTCTTCTTACAAAGAACCTGATTTCTGTCAAACGTTTTGCAACTGACAATGGTTGTTTTGTTGTTTTTGATTCCCATGGTTTTTCTTTGAAGGGCATGCACTTCCACCACCAATAGATTCGTTGCAGTGATAGTGGCCCGTTATATTCCGTTCGCATGCATGCTTCTCCTCAGTCATCTTATCTGGCTCTTTCCAGCACTCGCGTTTCTCCCACACTTTGGCATCAGCGTCTTTGCCATCCAGGCACTCCAGTTTTACGTGAATTTCTTAAATGTCATGCGTCTAATTTTTCTTCAGCAGAAATAAATTTTTGTAATGCTTGTCAGATGGGTAAACATACAGTGTTACCTTATCCATCTTCCTCTTCTCCTAGTCTAGGTTTATTTCATGTAGTTCACTGTGATGTTTGGACATCACCAGTGGTTTCTTTTTCTGATTTTCGTTATTATGTACTGTTTCTTGATGAGTATTCCCGATTTTGTTGGATTTATCCATTGCGAAATAAAAGTGAAGTTTTTGCTAAATTCAAATTATTCCATGCTGAGGTTACCATGCAATTTTCTTTGGCTATTCGTTTTCTGCAATCCGATGGTGGGGGTGAGTTTTGTAGCCGGGTTTTTGATTCTTTTTTGGGAGAACATGGTATTCTTCGTAAGGTTTCTTGTCCGTACAGCCACCAACAAAATGGGATGGCTGAACGAATGCATCGTACCTCGTTAAATGCGATACGATCTGTTCTTTACCATGCGCATTTGCCTTTGCAGTTCTGGGTCGAAGCCTTACATTATGTTAACTTTGTTAACAATCGAGTTCAACATAGCACCCTTCAGTGGTCTAGTCCTTATCAAGTTCTGTATGGAAGTGTCCCGTCGGTAGATCAGATTAGGATATTTGGTTGTTCTTGTTATCCGCATAATGTCAATCCTTCATCTCATAAGTTATCTCCTAGGGCTACGTTGCATGTATTTTTAGGAGTCTCTAGTATACATCGAGGTTACCGCTGCTATAATATTGCTACCGGACAAGTTGTTATCTCGCGCAATGTCACTTTCCACGAGCAATCCTTTCCTTTTGCACACCAACCCAATCCTTCTTCTACTCAAACACTACCTTCGTTTGATCCTCAACTAGTTTTCCGGTTACCAGGTGCACAGGTTCCTTCGTCTTCTATGCCACCAGTTCGACAACAACCTACTCCTATCGGTACCTTATCACCTGAGTCTAATATTTCTCCCGGTCCTTCTTCCCCACACGCCACTTCCTCCAAATCTGCGACATCGCCCACTGATCCTTTTTATCTTCGGATAGTTCATTGCGTTCTCCTCCACTGTCTCTACCCCCGACGTCCTCATCACCAGCCCGATCACCTACACTTTCATCTCCTTCTTCCACTCCAAATGTTACTCCTTCTCCTCCTCCACCATCTCCACCTCGACATTCAATGATCACCCGAAATCGTGATGGAACTAGAAAACCGACTCAAAAGCTCAATCTCCTCACTGAAACAGCTTCTTCTGAACCCACTACATATAAACAAGCTTCCAGAGATAGACATTGGGTTGATGCTATGAATAATGAGTACCAGGCTTTAAAAACAAATAACACTTAGGTTTTAGTTCCACCTCCTCCTGCAGGTGTGAATGTTATAGGGTCCAAATGGGTTTACCGGCGTAAGTACAACTCTGATGGCTCCTTAGAGAGGTACAAGGCGAGGCTGGTGGCACAGGGTTTCAGTCAGAAACCAGGTGAGGATTATGGCGAGACCTACAGTCCAGTTGTTAAACCGGCAACGATTCGCACGGTGTTGACTTTGGCTTTGTCTCAGGGGTGGTCTTTACGTCAACTAGATGTCAAAAATGCATTCTTGAATGGTTTCATTCAAGAGGATGTCTATATGAACCAGCCTCCGGGTTTTGAGGATCCCACATATCCTTCATATGTCTGTAAACTTCAGCGAGCCTTGTATGGTTTAAAACAAGCACCTTGTGCTTGGTATTTTCGTTTTGCAAATTTCTTGTGTTCTCAGGGGTAGTGGCCAGTAAGTCGGATGCTTCTCTGTTTATCTTACAGACACCACAAGGTGTGGCTTACCTTCTCTTGTATGTAGATGACATCGTTCTCACGGCATCTACTCCTTCTCTTCTTCAACATCTTCTTACCTTATTACACAGAGAATTCTGGATGACTGATCTAGGTACTCTACACTATTTCTTGGGCATTCAAGTTGTTCATGCCAATGATGGTTTGTTGCTTCATCAAGCCAAGTATTTACAGTCTACTTTTGCTCGGGCTGGTCTTTCTTCTCTCAAGCCTGCCTCGACTCCAATGCAACCGAAGCTGGCACTTTCTCTATATCAGGGCACACCTTTGCCTCCTGACGAACAGGGACTGTATCGGACAGTAGTTGGGGCTCTGCAGTATCTCACCTTCACTCGGCCTGACATTAGTTTCGCGGTGAATACTGTTTGCCAATTTATGCATAAGCCAACTACTGCTCACTGGAAGGCAGTGAAACGTTTCCTGCGTTATCAGTTTGGAACACAACATCAAGGTCTTCTTCTTCGTCCTACTTCAATTCGTTCTCTTGTTGCTTACTCTGATGCGGATTGGGCAGGCTGCGTAGACACTCGAAGGTCTACTACTAGTTACAGCCTTTATCTGGGCAATAATCTCATTTCATGGTCTGCTAAAAAGCAGCGAACAGTTTCCCGGAGTAGTGCTGAATCGGAGTACAGGGCACTTGCAAGCACGGTGACTGAAGTTTGTTGGTTAAGTTCGCTTCTCTTGGAGCTTGCACATTCTCTTTAGTTACCGGTTATTATTTACTGTGATAATCTTTCAGCAACATATCTAGCACATAATCCAGTGCAACATCAGCGCACTAAGCACTTGGAGATTGATCTTCATTTTGTTCGAGAAAAGATTCAGCAGGGACAAATTGCAGTCGTGCATGTGGGCACTGAACAGCAGCTGGCGGATGTCTTCACTAAATCATTAGGTGTAGCAGCTTTTCAATTTTTGTGTAACAATTTGTGTCTGGCTAGTTTAGCCACCCTCAAATTGCGGGGGAGTGATAAGACTATAGGAATAGATAACCACAGCTCATTAGATTAGATAGTAATTGTGATTGTAATATACCTCTACCTTGTATATCTCATCCTTAGATGATGTTTATCTTTAGTAAATATATACCACCAGGACTGCAAAGTATCGGCATCCTGTGTACTTTCATTCATCTCCTTTTCTCCTCTTTTTGTAATTTTTTTGTCAGGTCTAAGGAGAAGTGGTAAGAGCTGCAGGTTAAGATGGATGAATAATCTTAGTCCTAGTGTTAAGCATGGCAATTTCCGAGAGCAAGAAGATGATCTTATCATTCGCCTGCACAAACTCCTTGGCAACCGGTCAGTATTCTTTTCATTTTCATTATATAGTCTGGTCTGGTCTTAGTGCATCATTTTCTGCAGTTACTAAATAGTGAATATGACAAGCTAAAATCTCCATATCAGAATATTTGTTGCCTCTAATGCGCAAGAGATTTCAGCAATGAATGACCCATGATCTTTGGTTACCCCTAGACTTCTTTTGGGAAACGTAGTGCAATGACAAATCAGTCATGTTTATCACAGTAAGCTGGATGTATTCTCTAGGTTTGCTGTCTATCTAACTTTTCTCTTGTTTACCTTGCATTCCTCTTTTTGTGTTGATGTGAACTTGTAATATGTTGTTTATATAAAACTGTACTTGAATGACAATACCCACATAAAATGTTTATCAAATAAGGTTTGATGGATTGGATAATTTGTTTTAGTGTCCTTTGGTTACCCGAGACTGCTAATTATTGAAACACTATCAAATGAGGGAATTGTTATGCTTACAACACTAAGCTGAATTTGTTCTCTAGGTTTGATACCTAAAGAACTATTTAAACAGAGGAAAAATTAATAAAACATTACGACTGAATGCATGATCTCTTGCTTCCTCTGCTTAAGGGTTCGGTATGGGAAGAATTTGGGGCTTTGAGTGAAGTGGGCCCCACTAAGCCACCTGTGTCCGACGTGGCATGAAAGGTGTCGTTTTCTCACTTAAAATGACGTCGTTTTGCTAGAGTAACATGCGCAAATACCCGGGCAGCCTCAACGTCAGTAGGTGCCTGACCAGGGGTATATGTTTGGCCTGCCCATGCAATCTCGGGGTATATGCCCGGCCAAAAAAAATATCGGGGTACCAAATTGGCCAAACCACTAAACACGGGGGCCCTTTGCAGCAGAAATCTGAAAATTAATATGCTAATGAAGCTAATCCTTATAATTTTATAACTAAATAACTATTCTCTTATTTCCTAGCTCACACTTGTGTTACAAACTTATTTTCCCAGTTTGGAAGTATGGTATTAATAATCTTTGCTGGACACCTCAAGAATGCAGAGATTGCTGTGGACAATGATAAGGTTAGTTCCTCACTAGAAAATTTGATCCTATAGAACAGATAACCAAATAACCAGGTAATGCATTCATAGTATCCAAATATTATAATTGAATAAGAATAAACACTCTTAAAGTTAAGAATTAATAAAATGTTGCTCAATATTTCAATACTTCGTTGTCTTTTTGGTATCATACTAGCCTTTCATCATTTCTTCCCAATGTTATTGAAATCCTGAAAATTTAATCAATAGAAGAAGAGGTAATCAATAATAAAACTATAATGATAAATAATAGTTAAGAAAATATCAAATACTTTTAATTTTCAAAGAAAAAAATACCTGACTTATAAATTGTTCAGCCGTTTCAATAATATTATGATTTGGATTTATACTTTGCGACTCCTGCAATTGCAAAATAATTTATGAGAAACTATTTAGTATAAACTCAAGCTAAGCTTCAATTCTGTATGTAAATTAATGTAAACACTTACAAATCCCTCTTCTTTTTTTTCGTTTGTACTTAGATTTGAACATCTCCTTTTTTATTGAACCTTGCTTTTCGTCTTTTGCTCAAGTTTGGATATCTTTTGCTTCGTCGGAGGGCGTCCCTTTCTCCTCAAAACTAATGGACTCAGTAATCTACACTCTGCTCCCTTAGTGAAAGATTATGATGCACCTTCGTTGCTATCCAAATTTATCAATGGAGGATTCTTTAAGAGTTCGTGAGGCTTTTCTATCTTTTCCTTAAAGTTGTCAATATATTTTAAGAAGAGCCCAGAAAGTTTCTTAGACTCGACTACCAAGTCCACAACTTTATCAAACCTCTTGCATAATTGATCATACCTTTCAGATTTTTCATCATTCTTCCAGCAATTGTCACTCACCTTGATTCTTGAATGACTTCTTTTCAAATCTTTTCTCCATCGTGAAAGGATGTAATGTGACGACACATTAGAAACTTTCTTCTTGAGTAGAACTGAAATTGAATGTCTACACAAAATTCCTTTAAATTCGAAAAGGAGACATGTGCACTGCACTACACCATTTTCTTCATGGAAATTTACCTTAAAATTCACTTGTTTATGACGTTTAACCTTACCATCACCAAAAATTACATCCTCTGACACGTCGAATTCAGACCTTCCATCTAAGTCACATCAGAGTATAATTTTGCAACTAATTCTTCTTGAAACTCCTTAAACTTATTATTGGTGTAAACCAATTGGAACTGTTTTTCAATCTCAAAATGAGTTACACAAGGAATGCAAGAGTTGAATGTTTGGAAATCGGCTTGGTTCTCCTTTTCAACTTTACTCTTCATTGCATTGTCATACTGTTCCACAAATTGTTTCAAAGTAGTTTTGGAGTTAGCGTATCCATCAAAAAAGGCATTCATGCTCTCGCTAGGTTGAGTGGTAGACATTCCAGCCCAAAATGTGTCTCTAACAAAAGCAGGAACCTAACGTTTCCGTTGTTGATATAATTCATGAAGCTATCCATTATAACAGGTTGCAGACCAGATGTTTATAGTTACGCAAGGTAGATGAGGCTAAACAGCTTTTTGATGAAATGTCTGATAAAGGTTTGGTTCCCAACACTGTTACTTGCAACACTCTTTTAAGTGGCTTCTCACAGGCAGGAAGACATGTTGCTGCCGAACAGCTTTTCATGGACATGAATGCAAATGGCCCAACTCCAGATTTAGTTACTTATGCCACTATGCTAGACGGTTTATGCATGCAGGGCTGTGTCGATGAGGCATTAACATTTTTTCAAACTATGAAAAAGCATTCAGTGAAGCCTGACATTGTGATATATACTGTCCTCATTGGTGGCATGTGCAATTCTGGAAAGATTAAACATGCAAGGGAACTGTTTAACTCCCTATCTCTGAAAGGCTTGCAGCCAGATGCCCGAACATGTAGTATAATGATCAATGGACTTTGCAAGGAAGGATTTCTCGATGAAGCATATAAACTTTTTAGAAAACTGGAAAAGGATGGTTACTCACTGAGTAGTTGCTGCTACAACATGATGATACGTGGATTGCTTCGAGAGAAGGATATGTCGAGGGCAGTTCAACTCATCAATGAAATGGTAGATCGTGGATTCTCAGCAGATGCCACTACGGCCGAGCTGGTAGTACATCTTTCATCTTGTGATGACAATCTCCTGTTGAAAAAACTACTAGGTTCCGCTGAAAATGATAAGAGATGTGGGAGGTGAAATAATTTAGTGAATGAATTGAATTAGTATCAAACTGCATCTTTCTAGTTTTTTTATGAACTTGCTAACATTGTTCTCATTAGTCTTTGTACTGTTAGCTTTTCTTCATTCTTGCATATGCGCCAGGACGAAGGATCTTTGTTGTCCCAAGTTGTAATTAGTTGTGATATCAATTATTACCACCCTGTTCGACTGTATTTTCTTATTGCTATCTCTTCACAAAGTATGTTTTTCACCAAACATCAGGGATTGCTGGTTGGACTGTGAAGGAATGTAAATATGTTGCTAAGTTCATTCTCTTTTTGACAGAAAAGTTTAATTTCCAACGTTCTGTTTGAGATCTTATTTAGAACTGCTTATTTGTATCTTATTTCCAGGGCTCATTTTCTACTTTCGTATCATCGGCAAAATTGGAAGCTACCGACTCTACTGTTTTTTTGTTGCCTTAGGACATACTGTAACTCTCTTTGTTTTCAAACCAAATACGCATCAACTTTCCTTTACGAAAGAAGGCAGAATCCCTCTGAACGTTTTTGTACAAAAGTCTCTGGGTAGCCGTAGCAACCACCCTATTAGCAAGAGCATCAACTACCCTATTACCTTCTCTGAATACATGCTTAACCTGGGAATATGGGAAGCTGTACAAATGAAATCTAATATCACTCACTAGGGCCTCCACTCCCCATACAAGGATGTGATCATGTGAGAGTCGGACTCGACCACTATCTTGCTGCACTCTAAAGGTCTTTGCCCTTTCTATACCTATTCTAGTTAATAAAAGTTGATTCAACTGAAAGCATAAAATACGATAAAACTGATGGTTTATTAAAAAGGAAATGTATCCTAAAATATTGTCATTAACTCATGAAAATAAGTCGATGTGTATTGAATATCAATAGGCTAGTAGTCAATTTTTTAAAATCTTACCTACTCCTATATTGGATATATAAAATAGTAAAACTAGCAGATATTAGTAAAGATTTAACTAAATATTAATATTTATAAAAAAAATACATTGATGTTACCCCCTGCTTTAAGCTTCCCTTCTATTAATAATAACACATCGATTTTGATTGAAGGAAAATGAAGAAGAAAGCTTAATCCATACAAAATTTCCTCTTCTAAATTCATTCGCCCACTTCCGAGGAGAATGAAGAGGAAGAAGAACGTTGTGGCAAGCCAGGCTTGCGCCATGATTTGTGGGTATTGCTGCCAACCAAGTGTGGGAAGTTAAGCTTAGCTTTGGCACCACGCATCTTAAATGCAGCTATTAGTATTCGGTCTCGACGAGGGAGACCTAACAATATGCAGGGGTCGGTTTAAGAACTTGGAAAGAAGAAGCCCAAGGATTAGAGGCGGCGCTTACAGGGCGTACCAGAGGAGGAGTGGGGGAACATCGAGAAACGGAAACCAACGCGGCGTATCGATGCACGCCCCCAAAAACAAAGGTCCCGTAACTGGCTTTGGGCGCATAAATTTTCATTTTCGGGCTTTCCCGAGCTTAAAAGGCTAGAATGATGTGAAGTCTCGGGTTCGGATTCTTGTATCCCTTTGAATGCTTCAGGATGTGAACAAGTAATAGGTTGATAGGCACTAAAGTTGTCTGCTAGGGATAGAATATCAACCCAGTTGTTTGTCAGCAGAAGGCTATTAACGTTTGAAGAACCCTGGGTGTAGACTGGTGCGTTATCAATGTTAATACCCAGAAAATCATCATCTCCAAGAAGATGGTGGCTAATCGAATCTAAAAGGGTGCAATTGGAGTCTGAGGAACTTTGGCCACACATTTTCTGTTGTAAGATCGATTTGAGAAGGCAGGTTGGTGCATGCTGGAGTTTAGAGGAATTGAGAATTTTTGAGTTCATTTTTTGTCATATGATGGTCCCATGAACCTTCATGTGCTAGTATTTATAGGAGAAAATGTGGAAAGTTAGGTCTTTGTTGATTCTCCACTCTCGCAGTTTCTACTAGACAATAATGTAGCTATTGACTTAACAATCCCTAATTTTTTTTTTCTATTTTTTTAATGAGAACTAAAATTCTTTTGAAAAATTCAAATGAAGAATGTGAATCCTTCCTACTAAAATGATACAGTAACAAGAAATCCCCACCTAACCCAAAGATATATAAGGGGATTGGTTTAGTTGATTGAAATTCTTTTTAATGAGTAATTTGTAAGTATTACATAAACATTCATTGGATTCCTTTCCTGACCCAATCTCTCCTCAACTTAAACATTATTTTAAATAAAAAAATCATCATGTAGGGACTATTACACTAATTAAAGAATTCCTTGTGTTCGGAAAATTCTCTAGACTCATCCACCATGTCTAAGGTATCCAATTCGGGATCCGATTAGTTGAGACAAAGCTCCAAATAACAGAAAAACCAAAGAAAGAAAATGCCAAAAATTAGAATGTGAAAAGTCCTTGAACGGACCTTCTTCCTTTTCCTCGTTATTGCTAATCTATCTTGATTGCAGTTGGTGATGTTACATACTGACGTATGTGCCTCTAATAAGACATTAGATGGATAGTTAAAATAGTGTTAAGAAAAATATACTTTTGCCTCCAAATTTGAAAAGTTAGAAAGAACTAGTGCCTCTATAATTTTCATTTTGATGTCAAATCTACTGTGTCTGTCTTATACCAATCTGACAGCAAATTTCTTCTTTCCAGTATAAGTAAAAGAACTAGTGCCTCCATAATTTTCATTTTATTCTCCACTAAAGAAAGTTTTCCTTACCTATTTTGACTGAAAAAACTGAACATAGTTTTACATCATAATTATCAAAACCCGACCCCTGGGAAAAAATAACTACGTGTCATGATTTACAGTTCGGACGAGGTTTGGATTAGGACGTTTAATTTAATTGAACTGAGATAAAAATATTTAACAAATTATAAATTATGGGTCATTCTATGGTGCTCCATGAGTATGGTACTCACCATAATTATTTTTATATTAATTTGAAGAATTCAAAGAATAATAAATACTTTCCTTAGTTAAGAATATTTTTATTTTTATTTCAATTAGAAATTTAAATTTATAACTTATTAAGAATTGGGGTAGATCCATTCATTTTAGGAGGTCGACCTAATAGTTCTTAATAGGTCAACCCATTAAAATCACAGGTCGACCTATCAACTAAATAATTATTAATAGGTCAATACGTTTAAATTAATAGGTCAACCTATTAGTCAGAAAATACAATTTTTTTTTTTATTGCGTAGAGGTCGACCTATCAATGGTTGATTGATTATTAGTAGATAGACATGTTAAATTTAAATACCTACTAGCTAGCAAGCACAATCATTTAAAACAATTTTTTAGAGGACTACCTGGAATTGTCTACCTATTACCTAGGAAATACACTTTTTGGGAGGAGGACATGGGGTCTTATATTTACGGAGACTTTGCCTATTAACAGGTTAACCTATCATTATTCACATAATAATATTTTATACTACGGATCGAGCAGCTAAATTAGGCACAAGAAAATACATTATGAAACTGTAACAGCCCGGGTAAAAATTTTGGTATTTTTACCGGACTGTAAAAGTTTTTTTATAGTGATTTACCGAAAGAATTAATCTTGGGTAATTAATTAAAGGTAAATCGGGCGTGGTTTTTCGTAACCGAGGTTTTTCCCGCGCTCGAAATTTTTCCGTGGATTTTACGGACAAAAGTTGGTATTTTTTCCGAGTCCCAGAATCCTCAGAAAAATCACACCAGAAAATAACTAAGGGGTATCAGTTATTTTCTAGTCCGGATCGGACTCGCTCCATAATGCAGGCAAGCTGCATTATTGAACGTTCACAGGCTGTACAGTATTTCATCGTTATAAGGAGGAAGCAGAGCAGGAAGAAAGGAAGAAAAAAAGAGAAGAAGAAAAGAGGAAGAAAGGAGAGGGGAAAAAAAAAGAGAGGAAAAGAAAAAAAGAGAAAGAGAAAAAAAGAGAAAAAAAAAAGAGAGAAAAAAAAAGAAAAAAAAGAAGAAAATAGAAAGAAATGAAAAAAAAATATCGGAAAATAAGAAAAAAAAGGAACAGTTGCCACCTTCCTCCTCCACCCAGTCACTGTTCACGCGGAACCCCTCCGCGCCACCGTTCGCTGCACCACCGCCACCAGCATGCTCGCCGTGCCATCGCGACCTCAACCCCGTCGCCCCCGTGCCCTTCCGCCGCCTAACGGGCCGTGACGCGCCGTTGACCCGTCGGCAGACCCGTGGATCCGCTTCCCTGCCTTGCTGCCGCTCATGCTGTCGTCGTCGTCGCCGCTGAACCCGCTAAGGTGAGACCCGTGGGTTGCGACGACCTGTTTCTTTCGGGCGGTTCGCAAACAGAGGTCTGGGTTGGTCCGGATTGGTGTCGGGCCAGGCCTAGGGAGTGGGCCTGTGCTTCGGGCCTGCTACCTTGGTCTGGACTGCACTATTCATGGCCCAGTCCGGTTTATTTTCTAAAAAAAACATATATATATATATATATATATTTACTTTGAGAAAATTATGGTCAGTTTAATTCTGGTATTATGAGAAAAATATAAATATATATACTATGTTAAATAATTAAGTTATGTTTTGGATAAACTATTATTATTTGGAAAAAATATAAATACCATGAAAATAATTTCTGGAAATTTTATACATATGTTATTTTTCCTGGAAAATTATGGTAACTGGTACCTTTTGGAGAATATGTAATTATGGTATACAAAAGTAATAGTTTTGAAAATATATAATTACTTTGATATATAATTGTTTGGAAAAGTATTTTACTTTTGGAAAAATGTATATAGGTATATTTATTAATTCGTAATTATTTTCAGGAAGTAATTTTGTATGATTAATTTTTCTGGAAATATAGTTTTCTAAATATAATAATATTTGGTAATTATTATTGGCAAGTAATATATTTTATGGAAAATATTCTGGAAAAAAAATGTATACACATATGTTATATTTTCCAGAAAATTATGGTGATTATATTTTGGGAAAAGTATAATTAATTTATGAAAATATTTTGAAAAGATTTTTAATTAAAGTATGGTACCGAAATTATATTCGGATATACGTACGGTATAATATTTTCGGTAAAAGATGATAATAAAGGATATGAACCGGGATGGGTTTATTTCGCAGTATTGGCATCATGGCATACTCTTATGTGCATCTTATGTGAGTATATATTGTTTTGTTGTTTAGGTTTTGATATCGGGCAGTTTTTCGAGGAGCCGGCTTTGGACCGATCATTGTCTTCAGAGTTGAGTAATCGGCTAAGGTGAGGATGGATTTCCTTCAATATGTGCCTATATTACTCGGTTGTTGAGTTTGATGATTGTTGCACTGTTGATTGTTGCATTTGTTGTGGTTTGTTTCGGGATGTTTATCCCAGTATCTTGATTGGTTTTGGGATGTTTATCCCCGTGCTCTGAGTTTTGATGTTTATTTCCGTGTCTTTTGGTATAAGAATAATAGATTAAATAATAAATTGTGATAAGGATGTCGATCCTCGGTTTTGGATAGGATGTCTATCCCGGTATTTTGGTTAAGGATGTTGATCCCTGTGATTTGGTTTTGGATAATGATAATATAATTGTCACGTGGTAAGTAGTGGTACGACTCGATGGTTTAACACTGTTTTGTGGTGGCCATGACCTGGGTTACTTGTGATAAGCATGTCTATACTTGGGATGTCTATCCCGTGATTAGATTTGGGATGTCTATCCCCGGGTTACTATTTTTAGGATGTTGATCCCTGGGCTCTCTTGGTTTGGTCTGACACTCGAGATATGTTGAGAACCAGGTCTGACCCCTAGCTTATCCTTGACGGGGCCCGGAAAGATAAAATTGGAAAATTGGTTTTTGTTTAAGTCTTTTTGGTCTTGGACCAGTTTTGGGTTGAGTCTTTTGGATTTTTTTATTTTGGCTGTTATGCCTGTGTTTTCGGCCTTGAGTAATTTATAGTGTTGCATATTGATTGTCTATCCTTCGTCGGTGAGCACTTCGGACTCACCCCTCACCTGCGGGCTTTCATCCCGTAGGTTGAGTTATTTGTGATTCAGGCTTGATGCATTCCAGACAGGCTGCGGTGTTATCCCTTGGACAGGACTCAGATCCATAGTTTACATCTATGTTGCATACAGTGTCTTTGTGAGTTATTAAGTCTTCCGTTGTGCTATTTATTGCTGTTGTTGGGCCATTGGCCGGTTATGATGTTATTGTTGTTTTTATTTTGGGCTGTTGAGCTCGAGTTTCTGTTGTATACACTGTATGCTGGGCTTTGTTTGGGTCGTTACAGTTCCGGCACGTGTTTACAGTGTATCGTAAATACGAGTCGAGGCGTTTCATTTTGGTAGCGGAGCGGGCGTTAGGTCTTGTTGGGTAGTCCTTGTGTGTTTGATGTTCTTGTTTGCATAGTTCGCTCCATTTGTTTATTATTTTATATCATTTAGTTAGTGCGTTATGGATCTAGTCAAGGGACGCCAGCTGTCACAGAACATACACATAAGAGGTAATTGATGCCATAAATAAGCAGAAACATAAATATTATTAATATTATTAATATTATTATTACAAACATTAATATTACATTGATATTTTATATAAAAAAAACATTCATCTTCTCGGAACAATGTTGACCCTGAAGCTATTGGGGTCATTGTTGATGTTGACCCTGATGTTGTCGTTCCTCGAGAACCACTTGTCGCCCGCGTTGTTCTGGCCAGGAAGCTCGAACCGGTTTGCTGGAGGGAACCGGAGTGGGATGACACCGTGATCGTCTTCTGGCTGCCACTGGGTCTCCGTGAGAAGAACCATGTTGGGCTTGTACTGGTTCTTCAGGTCCCTCAGGGTTCGTGAGAACTCCTGGGAACGCCTACCGATTCCTCTGCAGTTCCACACTAGAAGTCGGGCCTTTGGCCAAGTTGCGGGTAACCGAGTGACTCTGGGCATGCTCTGGGCAGTCATCGAGAGCTGGTAGTAGATGCCTTGGTCCAGGAAATGGCAAGTGGGCTCTAGGTTGAATTCCTGAAGTCTTTCAGAGATGAAAAACATGATGGAATTTGCCGAGCCGTAGAAGGAGGTCCTCAGGGTGCCTTGGTCCTCTAGAAAGAACGTCTCTTCCATGGGAGTGACGAAGAACCTCGACGAGTAGAGTTCATCGACGAAGACTAGGTGGGCATCCTGCCGAGCTCGTTCGGTAGTTCCTCCGAACGTTCGTTGATCATGCTGTAGGCCAGCCGGTTTCTTCTGTCTAGGGAGGCACCTTCGACGAAGAAAACGGAGAATGGAGCAGGCATTTTGACTTGGCGATTTTGTGTCTTTACTGAACGAGTTTGTGTTTATTTTTTTTGTAAACGTGATACAAAACTCTCTTTCAAAATGCTTTTGATGATTTGCATCTCACCACTCCGTCTTTTATACTCTTATGGGAGCGTGATTACCGTTTTGTTTTTCAAGTTTAGACCCCACCTATCCCCGGGAAAAGTCTAAAGGATTTTTCGGTGATGGAAAAAGTAGATTCCCTTCATAAAGCTCCAAATCATTTGCATTCTTCAAGGTGTTGTTTTTGAAAACTTTGTCGTTGCCTCATTTATTACTTCATCACTTTATACGTTTTTTGGGCTTCAAACGCAATTGTTTTTCAACTCTTTTCCATCTCACGATTTTCTTTCGCCCTGGCTACCTTGGCGTTTCTTTTTATGGCTTTTCTATATTTTCTACATCTTTTATCACATGCATCCGTGACCGTTGAGGCTAGACTGATGGAACCATACCTCGAGTAGAGTGCATGTGCGACAAGCTTACACCTGTTAGGACATCATGGAGGGATACGAGACTTGACAGACGTTTTTGGCTCATGCGAAATTTGTGAACAAGTGGATAACGTTTCTTTCGAGGGACACAGGACGTTCTCGTGATCATCGCCTTGCGAGTTAACGGACGTCTTTTTCACGAGGGAAACCGACGTCACCGTTAGTTGTGCGTGTTACGTTTCTCGGGATCGAGGATGTTTACGACCGACCTAGAGCGTCGAACATGAAAACATGTTTTGTTTTAACTTCTTTATGTTTTGGTTATGTTAAACGAATTTTGTTTTTAATCTCTTTATGTTTGATTTTATATTCTTATTGTTGATTTTTGTTTTGCTTTGAGATGTTTTGATTTTCTGTTTAACATAAGACTTCGAAACATAAGAGTTTTGATTTTAAAAGAAAACTTATTTTATTTATTCATAACGGTTTACAACGGAGAAGAAGTACTCTTAGGAGTTACTTGCTTCTCAAGATCTTTTACAAGCTTTTGTATGTTCTTCACGTGAGGAAAGAGTTCCGCGCACGCCAGTTCTATTTGCATCTCCGCCGAGCTGACCTTCCTTAGTGAGACATCCAGTTGCGTCAGTGTCTGCTGCGGAGTGTTGCTTTCAGCCGTTGCCTTGCCTTTTCGATCATCAGCTTCTTTGCCAGCACGCTTCTTTCTCCGCCTTGGGGAGACGACCATGTGTTCTTTCAGACCGACGATGTTCGTCTTGAACCGCTTCTTGGGAGGTTCTTCATCAGAGCTTGTCGGGAAGGCAGTACCACCGATATAGCTGTTGTCCTCGAAGTCTGAGGTGGTTTTTGTTCTCAGTGGAGAGTCCATGACTGTGTGTGAGTTTGCCAGTCATGAGGTTCGGTTCTTATAGAGGGTGAGATGTCGCTTAAGGGTATAAGCGGTATCTCGCGTTGAGTTTGGACACCTGGCAGAGTGTGCCAGAAGCTTATCGTGGTAGGACCCATAGATAAGACAAGGAATTTCGAGGACGAAATTCTTTTTAAGGTGGGTAGACTGTAACAACCCGGGTAAAAATTTGGTATTTTTACCGGACTGTAAAAGTCTTTTTACAGTGATTTACCGAAAGAATTAATCTTGGGTAATTAATTCAAGGTAAATCGGGCGTCGTTTTTCGTAACCGAGGTTTTTCCCGTGCTCGAGAATTTTCCGTGGACTTTACGGACCAAAGCTGGTATTTTTTTGGGTCCCGGAATCCTCAGAAAAATCACACCGGAAAATAACTAAGGGGGTATCAGTTATTTTCTGGTCCAGATCGGACTCGCTCCATAATGCAGACAAGCTGCATTATTGAACGTTCATAGGCTGTACAGTATTTCACCGTTATAAAGAGGAAGCAGAGGAGGAAGAAAGGAAGAAAAAAAGAGAAGAAGAAAAGAGGAAGAAAGGAGAGGAAAAAAAAAAGAGAGGAAAAGAAAAAAAGAGAAAGAAAAAAAAGAGAAAAAAAGAAAACAGAGAAAAAAAAACATAGGAAACTGAAAAAAAAAGAAAGGAAGAGAGAAAAAAAAAAAGAGAAAGAAATGGAAAAAAATAAAAAAAATAAAAAATAAAAAGAAATGAAAAAAAATATCGGAAAATAAGAAAAAAAAAGGAACAGTTGCCACCTTCCTCCTCCACCCGGTCACTGTTCACGCGGAACGCCTCCGCGCCACCGTTCGCTGCACCGCCGCCACCAGCATGCTCGGCGGGTCGTCGCGACCTCAACCCCGTCGCCCGCGTGCCCTTCCGCCGCCTGACAGGCCGTGACGCGCCGTTGACCCGTCGGCAGACCCGCGGATCCGCTTCCCTGCCTTGCTGTCGCCGCGCCTCGCACCGCCACCTGCAACCATCAGTACCAGCGACGTCGCCTCGCCTCGCGACGCCTGCACCGTTGCTGCCGCTCACGCTGTCGTCGCCGTCGCCGCTGAACCCGCTAAGGTGAGACCCGTGGGTTGCGACGACCCGTTTCTATCGGGCGGGTCGCGAATAGAGGTCTAGGTTGGGCCGGATTGGTGTCGGGCCAGGCCTAGGGAGAGGGCCTGTGCTTCGGGCCTGCTACCTTGGTCTGGGCTGCACTATTCATGGTCCAGTCCGGTTTATTTTCTAAAAATATATATATATATATATATTTACATATTTTTTGGTATTTAATTTTGAAAAAATTATATATTTACTCTGAGAAAATTATGGTCAGTTTAATTTTGGTATTATGAGAAACTATAAATATATATACTATGTTAAATAATTAAGTTATGTTTTGGAAAAACTATTATTATTTGGAAAAAATATAAATATCGTGAAAATAATTTCTGGAAATTTTATACATATGTTATTTTCCCTAGAAAATTATGGTAATTGGTACCTTTTGGAGAATATGCAATTATGGTATACAAAAGGAATAGTTTTGAAAATATATAATTACTTTGATATATAATTGTTTGGAAAAGTATTTTACCTTTGGAAAAAATATATATAGGTATATTTATTAATTCGTAATTATTTTCAGGAAGTAATTTTGGATGATTAATTTTTCTGGAAATATATTTTTCTAAATATAATAATATTTGGTAATTATTATTGGCAAGTAATATATTTTATGGAAAATATTCTTGAAACAAATATATACACATGTTATATTTTCCAGAAAATTATGGTGATTATATTTTGGGAAAAGTATAATTAATTTATGAAAATATTTTGAAAAGATTTTTAATTAAAGTATGGTACCGAAATTATATTCGGATATACGTACGGTATAATATTTTCGGTAAAAGATGATAATAAAGGATATGAACCAGGATGGGTTTATTTTGCAATATTGGCATCATGGCATACTCTTATGTGCATCTTATGTGAGTATATATTGTTTTGTTATATAGGTTTGGATATCGGGCAGTTTCCCGAGGAGTCGGCTTTGGACCGGTCATTGTCTTCAGAGTTGAGTAATCGGTTAAGGTGAGGATGGATTTCCTTCAATATGTGCCTATATGACTCGGTTGTTGAGTTTGATGATTGTTGCACTGTTGATTATTGCATTTGTTGTGGTTTGTTTCGGGATGTTTATCCCAGTATCTTGGACCAGTTTTGGTCGAGTCTTTTGGATTATTTTATTTTGGCTGTTATGCCTGTGTTTTCGGCCTTGAGTAATTTATAGTGTTGCATATTGATTGTCTATCCTTCGTCGGTGAGCACTTCGGACTCACCCCTCACCTGCGGGCTTTCATCCCATAGGTTGAGTTATTTGTGATTCAGGCTTGATGCATTCCAGACAGGCTGCGGTGTTATCCCTTGGACAGGACTCGGATCCATAGTTTGCATCTGTGTCGCATACAGTGTCTTTGTGAGTTATTAAGTCTTCCGTTGTGCTATTTATTGCTACTGTTGGGCCATTGGGCCGGTTATGATGTTATTGTTGTTTTTATTTTGGGCTGTTGAGCCCGAGTTTCTGTTGTATACACTGTATGCTGAGCTTTGTTTGGTTGGGTCGTTACAGTTCCGGTACGTGTTTACTGTGTATCGTAAATACGGGTCAGAAACGCCCTGACCCGTATTTACCAGATACAGTAAACACGTGCCGAAACTATTCTTATTGATAGTACATACAGTACATCTTACAAATACAATACGACACCAATCCAAATATTACAACTATCACCCATACCCGGGGACCATTATTCAAGCCTCACACTCTAACTCATCAGCAGCAGCAGAAAACATATGATACAACAACATAGGCAATATAGAAAAGCAGCAACACAGCAACATATATAATACAGCAGCGGAAGACCTATTTGCACATGCAGCGGAGATATGGATCCGGAGTCCGGTGGAGAAGAAAGCAACAGCCATCGAACGTCGTACCTGAACTACGAAACAACTTAACCTACGGGATGAAACCCCGCAGGCGAGGGGTGAGTCCGAAGTGCTCACCAACCATGGATAAACAGAGATATACAGGCAACCATAATACTTTCGAAGAAAACACCAGCAAAAGATAACTCAAGATTCTACCAAATCATGACTGAGCCAAGACCAAAAAAATAATTATTATTATTACCAATTTTATCTTCCAGGGCCCTGTCACTGGACAAGCTAGGGTCGTACCTGGTTATTAACTAATTCCGGATGTCAGGCTAAAACATAATCCGGGATCAACATCCCAATAACAAACCATTCTGAGATCAACATCCCAATATCCAAATCAACTGGGATCAACATCCCCAATAACCAACCCAAACCGGCCATGACACCACAAAACTAGCCTCTAGCCATCTAGTCGTACCACTACTTTCCACGTGACAATTAAATCATCATCTCAAATTCAATTCCAATTCCAATACTCTTTCCTCGATTATCCAACTCTCTATTATCTCAAGTTATTCCACAGACCAAACCATCAACAATCTCGTAACACCATTTATTCACAATTAACAGTTCATCATTAATCATAATATCCACACGACCAATAACACAGTCCAACAACAGCAACAACAATAACCATAGCAGTCAAATAACCAACAATGACCATCTCAGCAGTTCAATCAAACAACAAAGCACACACAGTATTACAGGCACATATCAAGGGTTATCCATCCTCACCTTAGTTGATTATTAATTTTGGAAATGCCCAACAGAAACCAAGTCCGGTTCCTCAGGTAACTGCTCGTTATCAACTCCTATATCAAACAAATAATATATATGCACACATAAGATGTTATGCACATGCCAGACTAATACTATATGCCGTAATATAAATACCGACTCATCTTGGTTACTGCCTCGGGTTAATCCCATTATCATCATAATTCACCATTTATTATCCATGTGTCAAAAATATACCATACTTATACCAGGTTATTATTCCGGTATAATACGTTGATAATACCCTTCCAATTATTTCCTCAAGGTAATTATTTAAATATATTATACTATATTTATTTTCAGAAAATCATTTCCAGAATTAAATATATTTTCCCATTATTATTCCCAGAAATATAAACCTTAATATATATTTTTTTTTCATTTTCCCTCTTTTCTAGAATTTCTTTTTCTTCTTTTTTTTTTTATTAAATCTGGACTGGCCCAAGGGTTAAGCCTGGCCTGCTATATAAGCTCAAGCCCAGGCTCAGGTAGCAGCCCAAGCTCAGGCCCACGTAGCAAACTCAAGCCAGCCCACAAACACAATCCAAAATGCACCAGCCCAACCCGCGACCCGGTTGAGGCGTCGGGTCAAACTCGTCCCACCCGACCGAAGGGATTGTCTTCAACCCGATCTGCAACTCACCTAGGCAAGGTGACGTCGAGGCGCCGCGACAAGGCAGGACATGGAACGACGAGGCGCTGGCGGTCTGACGGCGCGGTTGCAGATAGCGATGCAGCAGGAGGCGAGGCTCGACGGCGGCGGCTGCAGCGGGGAGGGAAGAGGAAGGACGGTGGCTGGGTTGTCTTGTCCGGACGCTGCGCTGCTGGTCTTCGCACACAAGGACGAGGCGACGGAAGGGAGAGGAGGAAGGGTGGCGGACTGGTGGCGAGGTGGTTCTCGGCAAGGAAGAAGAAAAGAAGAAGAAAAGAAGAGAAGAAAAAAAGAGAAGAAGAGTGTGGGGTTGTGTCCAAACGGTGGCGTTTTGGGCTAGTGTGTGTGTGTTTGTTTCTTTTATTTTTTTTCTTTTTTCTGGTTTTGGTTTTGTGAGTGAGGAAGGTAACTGGTTTTTCTTTTGCAGGTTAAGGACATGAAAGAAGCTGGCAGTGAAGATGAAGATGAACTGATGGTCGTGTACTGATAAGGCATGAAAATCACGGGTATCACAGAGAAAGGTGAAGCACGGGCGACACAGGAAAGAGGCGGCGGCAGCCTCAATTATGCACTACTGTGCAGCAAGTGAGGCGTGTCCCGTCTGGACCAGAAAATAACCAATATACCCCCTTGACTTATTTCTGGTCCAATAACTAGAGGATAAACCTGACTTTTCTAAAGATTCCTGGACCCGAAAAATTCCAACTTTGGTCCGAAAAATCCGCAGAAAAATCCCGAACGTGGGACAGAGCTCGGTTTTGGAATCCGATGCACGAGTTACCATAAATTAATTACCCAAGATTAATTTTAATGGTAAACAACTGTGTAAAATCTTTTTACAGTACTGGTAAAAACACAAAAATTACCTGGCTGTTACACATTAACCCTTCATTTAGATAAATTTTATTTTCAACAAACAAAGTACTATACTAAGGAAAAAATATTTAGTTAAAAATATAATAGTATAGCATATATTACGTAGAATGGTACTTTATAGGTATTTAATATTTATTTTTCAAATAGATACCTAATTGTAATGAAAATGCTATGCTTTCTTCTTCAAAAATTTAGTGAACAACATAATTTTAAAATATAGATGATTCATTTTAACATTAATAAAAAGACAAAAGGGACTCATATTCAGTTTTATTGGGAAGTCATCACGAACTTATAGTTGCAATTAATGAGCCTTTTAAAAAAAAAATCTTCTGAAAACATAGAACACTTAATGTGATTCATAATTTTAAAATTTAGATGATTCATTTTAACATAAAGAAAAAGACGAAAGGAGCTCACATTCAATTTTATTCAGAAGTCATCACGAACTTATAGTTGTAATTTATGAGCCTTTTAAAAAAAATTCTTCTGAAAACATAGAACACTTTATATGACACTAATGAAAAAAATTACAATTTCAAAATTTTCATAATATACCTTATCTTTGTTAGTAAGTTATCTCATTAGTATTTAACATTTTTATTTTAATAATTTTCATTAAATAATAAAATTTTTATTTTTATAAAATAATTTATTTTATTTTTTAAAAATAAGAATATTCATTGAAAATGTTTATGCAGAAAATTTATTTTGGGAGACTCACCTACTACACCTAGGTGCAAGACTCAGATTCAGTCTGGATTAATCGGGACAAAGCTCCAACAAAAAACAAAAAAAGTTATTCCATTAGACGTATATCAAGTTTAGAATATTTAACACATCCTGGCATTTTCAGAAATAATAATGAAATAATTTTAAAAATTTCATAACATACCTTATATTATACTAGAAAATTATTTTACTAATATTGAATAATTATTTTAATTTTATTAAATTTCATCTTTTTTAAAAAAAAGTGTAAGTCTACAAAACATTTTAATTTAAATTAATTTTTTATAAATAAAAAACAAGTACATTTATTTAAATTAAATTATTAAAATATATGTATCATTTATGTTGATTATATGCATATAAGGTTTAGAATATTTGACATACAATAGCAATTTAATAAAGAATAGTGATTTAATTTCAAAATTTTCATAACATATCATAAATTATGTTAGAAAATTATTCTACAAATATCGAATATTTATTTTAATTTTAGTAAATTTAATTTAATTTTAAAATTGCTACATTTAGAAAATATTTTAATTAAAATTTAAAAATTTTCGAATAAAAAGCAAGCACAATTGTTAAAAATAAGTTATTAAAATCGATTATCATTTTTATATCAATTGTATGATTATGTACTTTAGAATATTTGGCCCCCTCTAAAAATTCTATCTAGCTTCGCCACTAATTACAATGAGTCGATCTTTAATTAATCAAGTCGAATCCTTCAGTTAATTAGGTCGACCTTTCACAATTAAACAAGTCTACCTTTTTTTTTATTCTGAACAAGTCTACCTTATAATAATCTCATCGACAATATTATATATATAGATCCCTACAAAGGCAACCATAAAAAAATATAATAGGTCGACTCCTTAGATTAACAGGTCAACCTTAACATAAACATTGATAGGTTAACCTATATGTTAATGGGTAGACCTCTTATTAAATCTCCAAAATAAAGCGTATACTTATAAAATTATTAGGTCGACCTATAAAAGTTACTAGGTCGACCTCTTATTAAGAAAGGTAATGGCTCCTAATATAACAACTATTATAATATTAAGAATCTTACCATCTTGGATGGGTTCCTACCTAAAATACTTATTAGTATAAACAAAAATAAAAATAAAAATAAAAATATAACAAATAATGTTATTATAAAATTACCATATCCAACAGTTATCATTTAATCATTCATATCCAATGGACATAATCGCGTGAGTATCATACTCGTGGAGCACCATAGAAAAATCTTATAAATTATATATATATATATGTATGCATGTATTTTTTCATATAAATATATATAATTATTTATATGCACGTAGAAATTTACTATTACATAATACAATTGTGAGGTAAAAATGGAAAAATAAAAAGAAATTTTAAACTTTTTATGATGCGAAAGGGACCCATCCAATTCATGATTTTTTGTCGATTTAGTCCAGTAAGTAAGAAACAATCAGTCCAAGTGAATTTTTTAGATTTTCTTTTTTATTGTCGAACAGAATATGATTGGGGAAAAAGGTATGCATATCCATTCCAACTAAAAATTTGAGATTAAACTATCAGGAACGGATTACGGTCCGACAAAAGTTATGGGCAGAGACTATCAGGAATGGAACCAAATTATCCTTTAGTGGAGAAGAAAATGTTCTATAAAATATATATTTATATAATCAAATAATTATTTAAAGTAGAAAATGAATTCAATTCCGTTTAGGCCTCATGAATAGTTTACTTTTTTCCTTTTTAATCAAGAGGGAGGTACGAAGAATCCAACACATGACCGTTTGACTCTAATGGCTATACAGTATACTACTATATATCAAAAGATAATTTCAACAAGAAAAACTTAATTTAATGGATGAGCCTCAAAGATTTTATATTCTAATACTTTGCTATAATGAAAAATGGCATAGTACTAACCACTTACAATGTTATTAAAATAGGACCGGACCTGCCCCTTAAACCTACGGTTATGCTTTAAAAAAGAAGATTAATCACATTTCATCCTTATGTTTTTTCTTTTAGACATTTTTTTCATTCATCAGGGGTGTAGTTGTTAGAATAAAACAATTCCTAGGGTCTCATCAAACTTTTGGGTTTTTCGAGGAGGGGAGGCTAACTTACTGTTAAAAATTGAGCCACTAGTGTACATATACTACAAAATCATCAGTTAATTTGTTAATTAACTGATTAAAGAGAGGCCATCTTGTATCAGAATGTAAAGGAGCTGCTTTATTCTCCCTTCTATTAATAACATATCGATTTTGATTAAAGGAAAATGAAGAAGAAAGCTAAATTCATACAAAACTTCGTAGCACTTCTATTTGTATTCTTCTGCTTCCAAAGAGGAAGAAGAGGAAGAAGAAGAAGAAGGCTGTGGCAAGCCACGCTTGCGCGCTAATTTGTGTGGGATATGACAGCCAACCAAATGTGGAAAGTTAAGCTTAGCTTTGGCACCACGCATCCTGAAAGCGGCTAAATCATAAGCCAGAGCTGCTTCCTCTGGATTGTTATACGTCCCCAGCCAAATTCTTGAACCTTTCTTCTTCGGGTTCCTAATCTCTGCCGCAAAAGTCCCGCATGCTCTCCTCCTCACCCCCATATAGCTCTTTGCCTTTGGCTGCACGGCATAGCTACATGCGGTGGTTGTTGCTTCCGGGGCATTGGCCGAAACCCAACTTAAATTCTCATTTTCCGGCTCTCCGGAGCTTGAAAGGCTAGAAGGAGATAAAGTCTCGGGTTCGGGTTGTTGCATCACTTTGAGTGCTTCAGGATGTGAAGTTTCACAAGTCATATGTGCACTCGAGTACTTGTCTGCCAAGGATAGTACATCAGCCCAGTTGTTTGTCACCAGAACGCTATTAATGCTTGAAGAACCCTGGGTGCAGACAGGTGCATTGATATCAATGTCAATACCCAGCAAACCATGTAGAGGTTCTTCTACTGGCGCTTAGCTTAGATTTTACCGTGTTAACCTCAGACTCCTTGAAACTACTGTGTATAAGACAACATTCTAACTGAACTCTTCTGTTCACCCACTTACAACCTCAAATCCCCTTAACTCCTAAAAACTCAAGTAAAAACAACAGTACCAAGGTACATGGAAGTACACGATCATAAATATCCTAATACTTTAATCCCTTGTTTTTTTTTTTTTTTAATGTTCGATCGGGAGTGTTCTAAAGGGGAAAAAAGTAATATGTACCAAATATACATTTCATTATGTCGAAATCAGAATAACGTACTCTCGTTGTCTTTTGGACAAAAACAAAAATTTTTAGGAACAATGAAGTGATCTAAGGGTTGCCGTTGAGATCTTACCAAAACATGGAAAATCTTACCTTAATGTATCTGGACAATTAATCAGTAAACTTAGCTCAAATGGTATTGAGATTGTAGTCAGCCTCGAATTTGAGTCTCATTGTAGTCTGTAAAATTGGAAAAACAAAAGTTTGGCGAATGGTGCCTAAATCCAGCTCGACTCGACTCGGGTGGCGCACCTAATTAATGGTAGGTGAGTCTCCCAAATGAGGTTTTCTGCGTACACGAGGATTCGAACCCAAGACCTCGCTTAAACGGAACAAGTCGCTTGGAACAAGTCGCTTGCCACTTGAACCAATCTCAACTGGTTAAGCAAGTTTGGTCTTTGTTTAATATTGTATATCCATCTTAATTGCAGTTGGTGATGTTACGTGCCATAATGCGCTTGACGTAAGGTGGTGATAATAAAAATATATGGTGAGGACAAAAAAAATATTATTTTACCCTCCAAATTTGAATGTTTGGAAAGAACTATTGTCTCTATTCCTTTTAATATCAAATTCTAGAGGTTAATTATAAAAAAAAAAAATCAAATTCTAGTGTTTGTTTATACCCACATCCGACAGCCAATTACTTCGTTTGAGTAAAAAGTAAACGTATGGCCCAGAAGTTACCCTATCGATTTTGACCGAAAAAATTAACATAGTTGACATGGCTTGGTGTGAATCTAAGGAAAAGATTAATCAAATGAATCCTATCACAATCATCTTTATCTTTCTTTTATGTGTTGTCTAAAAAAGTTTTTCTTTTGAATAAATTAGTTCAGTTAGCTGATTACTTTAAAAATTCCACTCTATGAATTTTTTTATCTTACATTTTAGGGGTACATGGTAAGATAGAAATTTAGTTCTTCCATCTTTTCTTCTTTACGTAGCTCCATGGTTCGATTTGCCATTGGAAGTATGAGTGTTTGTTTTTGGTATACATGAAATTGGTGCCCAACCGAAGAGGAAATCAACAGGACGATGCTCATTTGATATTTTGGTATAATTCTTTGTCCTTTCTAAATTGATAAAAAAAAGAACATTTAAGAAAATTCATGAATTGCTACACACCTGCAGTTTCTGTTGATCCTCAATTAATATCAACAGCAGTGTTTTCTTTTGGAACAACCCCTATGATGATTTTATCAGGCTATTCTCCATCTTATACTTTTTTTTTTTGTCGAAACCGGGAGGTATATTAAAAAGTATACTTGAGCTGATGACATGTTTAGGAGTCGGTAGCTCAAATCGACTCCTAATTAGTACAAGCAATGGACTCATACAGGGACAAGGAAAAACATAGAGAATGATAATAGCTCGAAACAACGAGAAACTAGGGAAACAGTAAAACAACCAAGATAAATACTAAACTGAAACGATATGAGACTCTCGGCTCATGGGGGGTATGCACTTGTCGCTCCATTCCCGATCCAGACCGGAGTGCGTCTGGCGAGATGATCAGCCGATGGCAGTCTTCTGAGAGCACTACTGCCGTATGAGACTGGGATCGATGGGGGCGAGCTTGGGTGGATGGGTTGAAGTTGGAAGAGATGATAGGATAATTGGGAGAGGGAGGGGGGCGAGAGGGGCCGGAACCTGGGGTATCAAAGGTATGAGGAATGGTTGGGGCATTAGATACGTCTTGGAGGGTCTGTCGTCGAGGGTTATCTCTAGCTGCAAGTTTTGAAATTTTTAAGGGTTGGGTTTTCTTGGTAGATAGCTTTTGGAGTTTCACTGTCTGTTTGCCAGAAGACTTCCTAACAGATCCATCCCGGATGAAGTCTTGGAGAGTGGGTAGTGCAGGGGGTGGATTGGGCGGACTGTGTACCTCAATGGCTGCTGTAGATCGAGAAGGTGGGGTGACGGTAGTTGTGTCTAGTGGCAAAACCTCGGGCATCGACTCTAGGGTGCGGGAAGGTGCAATAGGCTCAGGTCGATGGGTCAGCACGGGATCCTCTTGGGGGGATTGGTTGAGGATGTGGAACCGGTTTTGTGGCCGGTTGGTGTTAGAATGTGGAGGGGGCATTTCTGGGTTGACTGGTTGCCTCTGGGATGGGCGTCGAGGGCGTTTTGGTATGTTCATCCAGGCTCCCCTCCCGTTATGTATAGAGGCTGCCGTTCCTACAAAATCCATAGGGGTTGCTCCAGAAGTGTCGGTAGTGGCGGTCCGACTATGGGCAGCTTCCGGACAACCTACAATGTTGTGACCAGGTTTCCCACATATATAACAAATATCGGGCAAGCCCTCATAACCAACTTTGATAGGTTCACCATCCAGATATACTTCTCCCTTCAGGGGTTTTGTTAAATCAAGACATACAGCAACTCTAGCAAATTTGGCGCGACTAGGGTTAGAAGTGTTACCATCAAGCTTAACTGTTCGGCCCACCATGTTGCCGAGTTGACGCAGTATTCTGGAGTGGTATCGATTGGTTGGGAAGTCCGGAAATTGGATCCACGCCACTATGGAGTCAATTGTGCCGGAAGATGCTCAGAACGTCGGAGACCAAGGTTGCACACTAAGGACACTGCCGTAGATGCTCCATGGGCCATCAGTCAAAGCATGAAGATAATCCTCTGAAGCCCAGAACCGTACCAAATAGAAATTATTTTCAAGATCGATGATCTTGAAAGGGCCGGTTGGCTTCCAAATGCGCTGTAGTTGTGCATGCAGAGCTTTAAAGCCGATAAAGCGCCCATACAACTTGATCACTACCGCATTTTCCCATTGTTTGTTCAGTCGTGCTTTAAAGGGATCGGATAACACCAAGTTAGCAACTCCATCTATGTCAGACATCGTCAGATCTCCCTCCTCATTCTCAGCTTCACCCTCAAGTTCCCACGGGTCAGATTGGTAAAGAGGGTTAGATCCAGCGAAAAGAGAATCCCGATAGCTCGGGATAGCTTCGTTCATCATTGCATCCGAAGTGGAGGAGGCGTGAATAGGCTGTGGCAGTGTGAAAGTGTCGATTGGTGTTGACAGCATGCCTGGTGGAGAGCCCGCTTCAGCGGGATGAGGCGGCACCGGCGATGCCCCGAGGAGGACCGTAGACGTCAGTGGGGGCGCAGGTGACGGGGGAGCTAAAGATGAGCTCAGATCGCCTGGATTTGGGAGTGGACCACCGGGGTGGCCAGCTGCTGACGGGGTTGGCAGCGGCATCTGAGGGTGATGGCTGGCTTGACTGGTCGGAGGCGGCGACGGTGAGTGGGGCTCTTCTTCAAACGGGACAGTTGTGGCAGAAGGGTGGCTGGGCGTCGCCGGGGAAGGAGATGTATGCTGCAGCCTCACCCGAGAAGGAGGTGACTGGTGGCGTCGCTCGCCGGCGACGAGAGGAGCTGAACCACGGTCCCGCGATCTGGAACGCCGGTGTTGGACCGGGCTATTGGCAGAGAGCTGTTGGCGGGGAAGGATGGTGGCGCTGTCACTGTCGGTTTCCATGCCATCCGGTGGCTCTCCCATGACTGCAGCGATCGGAAAACAGTGGACAGGGGGTAGCACGCGCGCCGGAGGCGCGGCGCTTGCCATCTCTATCAGCTGCAAAGATGGCCGGATACGGAGGCTGTGGCTGTACTTGGAAGGGAGTGGCGGTCTCGAGGCTACACACGAGGAGAAGACTAGCTCCTCATGCCCAGCAAGTCTTCGCCGGAGCAGATCTGTGTCTCGGGATATTTTTTTGTTGGTGGATACTGTAGCACGACTCGAGAGGCCTTTGGTTTTGTGGAAGAAGAAGAAGACATTCTCCATCTTATACTTATAGAGGGAACGTAAGTCCCCTAAGTTGGACTCCATTTGTCACATCTTAATGGCTAAATGTCATGATTTTTTCACTTTAAAAAAATTAAAAATCTTTTCCAACAAATATATATTTCTTTTTAGTAGACTCCTAATTTATAAAATATACCCTAATATTGTTATTAACGAAATAATTTTGTTAAATTAAAAAAAACACAACAAAGTTTAGAAAAATATATCGCCTTCTCACAAAAATAAAAATTAGAAAATCACGACTAAAACCAATCTGTTACTTTTTAAATTAAAAGTTTATAACAAATTTGAAATTCCTAATACCCAATTCCTCAATCCCCTCCCTCCTCTCCCCTCAATCTCCTCTTTTTGTGGTCATCAGTTTTATTAAACAATGCACAACCAGCTACGTTATACTAAACATCCCAATAAAAAAATTTTTCATGATAATTAACTTGTGCTTTAAACTTTTTATCATAATTTTTTAATAGAGATGTTTCGTCGATGTTTATTTAACTTTTGATTGGTAAAACATACGCAACTCACTGCTAAGTTGATGACAATTAGTTGTAGATGGGGAGAAGATGATGTCATAGCTAGTTGTGTCGTGAAGCATCAAAACTGATGACAATAAAGAGAAGAGGGGAAAGGAATGATGAATCGAATATTAGGGAATTTTAAATTTATTATTTTGAAAAAAAAATAATTGAAAAAAAGGTGAGAAGGCGATATATTTTTCTTTTTTTCGTTGGCGTGATATTTTTTTTTATTTAAAAGAGGTATTTTGTTACCCAATTGGCATGAATGTTAGGATATATTTTGTAGTCTTAAAAAATTCAGGGGCCAAATAAAAAAATATGTTCATTAAAAATAAATTAATTTTCCAAAGTAAAAATAATCATGCCACTTGCCCAGGCTATGCACCTAATCACCTAAGATTTTTTTTTTTTTTTGAGAAAACCCTTGTTTATTCATAATCATTCACCTAAGTTAATACCCAAGCTAATATAAAAATATCAACATGCAAGGTGGATTGAACAGATGGGAAATAATATGACGTTCGAAAAGCAAGAGGTGGACTTGAAAATTCAAGCAGGAGGTGGTGTGGGATTGTAAATGTAAGTTTCCCTAAGCTATATGACATTCATATACCAAGCACAACAAGCAGCGGAAGCAAGGAAACTTAACCAAGAACCAAGTGAAGCATGCATAAACCGTATAACAAAATTTACATACCTTGTTCGGTTGAGGTCTTTCACCCAACTGTAGAGCCGAATCAGCTAGAGCCAGACAAAAGCCTCGCCCCTCTACGGTATCCACACGAACCGTGATCGGCTTGGAATCGTCACACGAATCAAGCCTCGAGCTCACCCGAACTGATGTGCTAGCAACAAGAAGCGGGTGCTTCTGTTTGTGGTGTTTTTGTGTTCTTCTTTCTTTCACAAAGAATGAAGAAGCTGAAGGTGAGTTTTTTTTTCCTCTGAATGTGCAGGAGCAGAACGTGAGAGGGAGAGGGAGAGATCAGATCATTAAGCCTCCTTTTCACTCACACAAAGCATAAGGCCAAAAGAGATAATGGTGGCCAACATGTTGGCCCATCTCCCACCTTAATCATGTCACAACATGATAATATCTGCACCAAACATAAACAACACATCACACCACTAATGTCTGGTCAATAATACAGATATTTATTGAACCAAAAATGACCCTGGTCCAACCACGGTCCAACCACACCCGGTCCAACCACGGTTCAACCACCTGCTCGAATCAACGGTTCTATGTGTGTGACCCTGTAGGCACTTGTAACGTCCGACAATAATTGTAAAATTCTCAATTTAAAATTGTAAGCAAAGAGCGGCGTCTAGCAACACATCATTGCTACCCGAACGACAAGATCAGTACTGATTCTCTATGCCTCGGAATATGTCATCGTCCTTTCGTCCCATTATCTAGATCAAACACGAGACATGGAATATGTCAATCTCATATATGTTTAATCTATGTTTCTTGATCCCCGAGTTAACTGTATAAAACGGATACCCGTGATATCACCATATCACCTAATCCGAGCATGGCCATGCATTTAACAGTTCAACTCTATCAAGAAACCATATGATAATATACCCGTTATATGGGTCGGACGAATCCCCTCTTGATCAATCAAAACCCACTACATAATCATCATTCTTGTACCCGTATGTAGAATTCATATCACATATGCAATTCTCAACATACGCTAGTCTTAGTTTATTATTACAACCCATCCATAATAATAATCGACTAGGGACAATTTAAGAATATGAAATATTCTAGGGTTATAAGTATGTGCAAGCGTTTATCTCATAAACGATACTTATTGGAATAACCTTAATGTGTATACATGACAACAAATAATCATCCATGATTGGCTTTTGGGCATATTGCACTAACAATCTCCCACTTGCACTAAAGCCAATCATCCATATATCTTATACATGTGGATCTAGCATGACCATCATGCTTCCGCTGCGTGAAAGGCTCAGTCAAAAGATCTGCTACACAGTTCTCAAACGGAACTTTGTACAGCCTCAGTTGTAGGGTCAGCAAGTGTTTCTTGCCTGGAACTCTTCCAACAAACAGTGCCACATCCAAGACAAAACACGTAAACTGATTGCGATATAAAATCATCCCTGTTAGTTTGGAAGCTAGCATCTTTGTAACACTTTACAACAAGCCCATTAACGCTTCCGTGAACCAGGAATGCATCCTTAGTGCTACTCAAGTACTTAAGGATATATAACTGTTGTCCAGTGACTTTCACCGGGATCAGATTGGCATCTGCTCGTGACACTCAGAGCATAAGCGACATCCGGTCTAGTACATAGCATGGCATATATGATAGATCCTATTGCAGAAGCATAAGGGATCTAACTCATCCACTCTCTCACCTCAGTCATACTAGGATATACACTCTTTGAGAGAGATATGCCATGTGACATGGGCAAGAAACCCTTATTGAAATCTTGCATGCTAAACCTCTTTAGCACCTTGTCAATATATGTACTCTGACTTAGCCCGAAAAGCCTTTTGGATCTATCTCTATAGATCTTTATACCTAACACTTAGGCAGCTTCTCCTAAGTCCTTCATTGAGAAATTCCTTCCTAACGAAGTCTTTGCAGATTTTAGTGTCGGAATATCATTCTCAATAAGTAGGATGTCGTCAACCTACAACAACAAGAAAACAATAGTGCTCCCACTAACCTTCTAGTAAACACATGAAACATCTTCACTTTTAATGAAACCAAACTCTTTGATTACTTCACTAAAACGAAGATTCCAACTCCTAGAAGCTTGCCTTAGTCCACA
>JAKUCV010000397.1:64321-77637 GCA_028386065.3 Turnera subulata | reverse complement strand
TCATTCTTAAATTCTTTGAACTTTTCAAAGGATTCCGACTTGTGTCTCATTAGATACACTTAGCCGTATCTACTGATGTCATCAGTAAATGTAATGAAGTATTGAAAACCACCTCTAGCCTGTGTAGACATAGGTCCGCATACATCAGTATGTATTAGACCTAGCAAGTCCTAGGCTCTTCACCTTTACCCGTAAAGGAAGACTTAGTCATTTTGCCTAACAAACATGACTCATATGTCTCATATGATTCAAAATCAAATGAGTCTAAAAATCCAACTTTATGGAGTTTAGGAATACGAGTCTCATTTATATGGGCCAAACGACTATGCCAGAGATAAGTTTTACTAGAATCATGTAATCTAACCTTCTTCGTATTAATGTTATAGATAGGCGGTACTAGGTTTAGAACATACAAACCATCGTTTAAAATGCACCATCATAATCAATTTCATTGAAATACAACAATTGTTCTTTATTCTCAATAAAACTTTTCTTGTCCATACAAGATACAGAAATCAAATTCCTGCTTATGGTAGGTACATAATAGCAATTGTATAGTTCTAAAACCAAAATGCTAGGTAAGAATAGATAGAAAATCCCTACGGCTAATGTAGCAATTCTTGCTCCAATACAGGGCGTAAGTCTATCTCATCCTTAGACAATCTCCCACTCTTTCTCAGTTCCTACACATTTCTACAAATGTGAGAACCACATCTGGTATCTAATACCCATGAGGCAGAGGTAGAGATATAAGCCTCTATAACAAAATACCTGAAGCGGAAGTCTCACTTCCCTTTTGCTTTTTTACCTCTTCAAGGTAAACAGGGCAGTTTCGCTTCTAATGGCCTAGTTTGTTGCAACAGAAACAATTTCCTACCTTTGCAACACCACCGTTGGGTTTCAACGCATGAGAACAAGAAGATGCACATGCACCAAACCTTTTGGTACATTTCTTCTTCTTCTCAAACTTTGCTTTACCCTTTCCTTCTCCAAGGAAACTAAGACCCTTAGGGCTCTCAATGTATCTAAACATCTTGAGCACATGAGGTCTAAAGGGTGATAACTCAGCCATTTTGCATTGGAACAATGCCTTAGAGGTCTTGTACCTCCCATGCCTTGCTTGCTCTCCTCAGAGCATTTTCAAGTGTTCGATCATATCGAACGCCCACATATTCTCATCTTGCTTCTGAAGCTCAGAGTCCATGGTAATTAGCATAAGGCATGCAACATCCAATGCATCATCAACATGCTTCTCGCAAGCATCTACTTCTACCCTAGAAGCATTAGGCGCCAATTCATTAAGAACAGACCCTTCAAGGACATACAAATTTTTCTTGTTTGAAGACTATCCTCAAAATGTGATGCCACTCTAGGAAGCTATTCATATTCAGCTTGTCCTACTCAAGGACCAATTGCAATAATAAATGCTAGTGTTTTGTGCTATGGTAATTCTACAACAATGATCAACTCACACAAATAATAGTCATGCATATAAATCATTTAATAAGGAATTCTATTAAATGTGCTCCTACTACATAAATCAAGACAATTATATAAGTAGGCCAAGATCCATATTTTACTACAACATAAGTCAGCGAGGGCTGATCACCTACATCATAGCTATTTAGGTAAACAACTCTTGTCAATTACATCTCTGTGTAACTCTTGGATAGTTGAGTGAACAACATCTTGTCCAAGTCTATCTTATAGACATAGCTCAACCCTTGCCTCTAGGTCCTTAATCCTATTAAGACAACCTAGTTAAGTCCAAACCCACAACAAGCAATCGAGATATTACAATTATCCACTCGCACCTTCTTAGGATAAACAATGGCACCTTGTTTTGGCAAAAACTACCAATTGTTGATCTTAAGCTTGATGAGTGCTTATCATGGAAGGCAACTAAGAACTTAATATTTCACCAATATATTATTCCATACATTATATGCAAGTTCTTGATGAATCATACATTGGTGTTTGTAAATTTGAAAAACCAAAATTACATGTGAACATCGATGTTCAACTTGTAACATCGATGTTGTGAGAATATGATTCTCTCTAACTACTTGGCAGTAGCTCAATAACATCGATGTTGCACTTTCAAACATCGATGTTGTTGAGATTCTGAAAGTTTAAGATTTTGTCAGTACTCAGTATTACGTCCATATCTAGAGCTTTAGAGCTCGGATTTGTGCAAACTTAGTGTCCCTAGAAAGCTAAGAAGTAGGGCTATAACTTTTCTGTTCAAGCCAGACACCAATTCGGCATCCTTCTACCTCAAATTCGCAGTTGAAGTTACTGGGTTCCACAACATCGATGTTGAACCCTTCAACATCGATGTTTGGAGTTTGCGAATCAGCCTAAACATCGATGTTTGAGTACTTGAACTCCAAACCATTTGGCAGTAGCTCAAAAACATCGATGTTGAACACTTAAACATCGATGTTTTGAGTACTTGGAAGTTCAATATCTTGGCAGTAGCATTATAACATCGATGTTTAACATTTAAACATCGATGTTTGGGTTCTGGAAGTCAAGAACATCGATGTTGACACTCACACATCGATGTTGTTGGAGCTTTGGAACTCAAACCAATTTGGCCAAGCTCAAATAACATCGATGTTTAACTCTTAAACATCGATGTTTTGAGAATTTTGCATGAGAACATCGATGTTGTGATGATTCGGCCGAGGCTAAACTTCATCAGAACATCGATGTTTGTCACACAACATCGATGTTATGAAGGTTCTGCCAAGGCTAAACTTCATGCCAACATCGATGTTGGTCTCACCAACATCGATGTTATGGCCTAACTTTACTAGAACGACAATCGTTCTATACACAAACCGACAATCGATTGTCGTTTTGTCGAACCCCTTCGACTTACTGCCAATAACTCCTTGATTGATATCACATACCAATCAAGTTCATGTTGTCAAAACACTTTTGACACATACACCAACATCAACATGTACATCACATATACATAATTGAAAACAACATATAATGATCATGCTGCATCACATATAACATATCATATATATATACATGAACATATCAACATATGCACATAAATCCGGTTTAGAGCTTCACAAGAGGCTCCGCTACCACTGTAAGTTTCCCTAAGCTATATGACATTCATATACCAAGCACAACAAGCAGCCGAAGCAAGGAAACTTAACCAAGAACCAAGTGAAGCATGCATAAACCATATAACAAAATTTACATACCTTGTTCGGTTGAGGTCTTTCACCCAACTGTAGAGCCGAATCAGCTAGAGCCAGACAAAAGCCTCGCCCCTCTACGGTATCCACACGAACCATGATCGGCTTGGAATCGTCACACGAATCAAGCCTCGAGCTCACCCGAACTGATGTGCTAGCAACAAGAAGCGGGTGCTTCTGTTTGTGGTGTTTTTGTGTTCTTCTTTCTTTCACAAAGAATGAAGAAGCTGAAGGTGAGTTTTTTTTTCCTCTGAATGTGCAGGAGCAGAACGTGAGAGGGAGAGGGAGAGTTTTTTTTTTCTTTCTTTCACCCGTGATATCACCATATCACCTAATCCGAGCATGGCCATGCATTTAACAGTTCAACTCTATCAAGAAACCATATGATAATATACCCGTTATATGGGTCGGACGAATCCCCTCTTGATCAATCAAAACCCACTACATAATCATCATATACCCAATGATTACCCTTATGTCCACCCAGTTACGGATGACTAGGAATAATNCCCCCCCCCCCAGCCGGCTGCATAGACCCGTTCACCCTTTAGAATTGTCAAGGTTAATACTAATGCCACTGTCTTTGAGACTAGTTGGGATGGAGGAATAGGGTCAATTTTCAGTGACCATGGGGTTCAATTGTGAGAAACACTACGGTGAAGTGCGCCCAGGTGTCCCCCTAATTTATTATGTGTGAGGTTTCAAATTAGAAAAAAAAGTTGTGTTGTGAGTGATTTTATATAGTATTCTACAAAAGATTACTGATCCAGCTCTCTTGGAAGCAATTCTTTAAGGGAAGATATTCTGAAAGCCCGGGATTTGGGCTTACAAGGAGTTACTTTTGAAACTGACTCATCGATTTTGTACAAAAGTGCATTTAGGGTCATAGTTAATGGTATACTTTTGTTAGCTAGGAGTTTTATTTCTTTCCAATGCGTACCTGTTCTTAGCATATGCCAGAGGGTAGCTGATATTGTTGTATTATATGTCATATTTGTGTAAAAATCCATTGTTTCTTGGCTTCGGTTCCGCCTACTCCTGTCTAGAACTTTGAAGCGGACTGTCACTCTTTCAACTACTAATGCAAGTATGCAAATAGGGTTAAGCACCTTTTGTATACCTCAAGTTTTTCTTTTGTCCTGATTGTATACCCCGGAGTTTCTCTGTCCCTTTTATGTACCTCGAGTTTCAATTTTTGTCCTTTTCATGTACCTCGGGCAGCCCAAGCGATGACATGGCCATCTATCGGGGTCCACTTGACATGCCATAATGCCTTTGGTGCCAAATGGATATTATTGTGGGTCCCACCTTATTTCTCAAATATTCTAGTTTGTGGGTCCCACAAAAAGATCTCACGTGGCACCATTGACATTATGCCACGTGTCAAGTGGACCCCGGCAGATGGCCATGTCATCGTCCGGGCTGCCCGAAGTACACAAAAGGGACAAAAATTGAAACTCGAAGTACATAAAAGGGACACAGAAATTCGGAGGTATACGATCGGGACAAAAGGAAAACTCGAGGTATATAAAAGGTGTTTAACCCTATGCAAATAGCCTAGAGCCTTTTTATCCAAAAGAAATAAAAAAATAAAGATTCCCTTGAGCAAGTAAACTAAACAACCAGTAGCCTGAATTCAACTTTGAGTCACGGATGAGTCGTGGTAGCAAACACGAGGAACACTGATTTCGCTTCTGGTTTTAGTATGTAGTATGAATTAAATGCAAAAGCCTTCATCGGCCACCAATTAATTTTATTCCCTGGACCAGTATGTGAAAACAAGCTTTAATTGCAGTTGGTGATGTCACGTACAATGCTTGACGTAAGGTGGATAATTAAAATATACGGGTTAGTGGGAAAAAAAAAATTATTTTAACCTCCAAATTTGAAAGTTTGGAAGAACTTCGTTGGAGTAAAGGTAATAGCCCCAGAAGTTTCCTACTTACCATTTTTTTGGCAAAAACATAATTTCCTACTTAGTTTCCTACCTATTTGGACGGAAATATTTAACATGCTTTGGTGAGTCAAAGGAAAAGATTAATTAAGTGAATCCTAGCACAAACTTCTCTCTCTAACCAGTCATTTGAAAAGATTTTTTAAAATAAATTCTACTAGTTGATTAATTGAAAAATTGTACACATTATAATAGTGACAAATAAAAAGTACACATCGAGTAAAAGAGGAAAACTAGTACATGAAACGTTAGAAGGAGGTGACATACAAAAAAAAAGTCTATATATAAAAAAATATACATAGCTATATTAGTTTTAATATATTTTTTAAAAAATAAAATAAAAATAAAAATACTAAATTTATCTTGATTTGTTGTACATTGCCCCTTTAACATTCTCCGCCAACATTGGAAACATATTGAAAACATATATTTGATGTCATATCCTGAAAATTCTTCCCCGAAAGGAAGCTTGAGGAATTGAATCACTATAATGCATAATTCCTTCAAGAAAATTTTCAAAAAGTTTTTACGTCGGGGTGGAGAGATAGCTTAAAGACCTTTTTTGTGCTTTTGTTTTAATCTCTTTATTGATGGCCACATCTTTTATATATATACAAAACTTTCATGATTTTTCAATTACCATATATGCTCATATTCAATGCTAATAATAAATATATTTTCCTATTAATAACAACAATAATGAATGGAACCAAAAAAATGCCCATGAATTTTTGTAACATCATTAGAATGGACTACTCTCCTTTTATTAATGGGAATTGATGCTAAACGTTAAATAAAAAAACACTTAAAAGGTCCAAAAGGCTAGATACATGTTGAAATGCAAAACCTTCATGACTTTTAGCATGTATACACTAATTTAATGCTAGTAATGAATAAATTTTTATACTAAAATAAAAATAATGAATAGAAATTTGATAGTTACACGGGTATAAGAAAAACCCTTTATATATTCATATATAAATTCATTTAACATTAACAAATTTTGACTCTCTATATCCTGTATTTAATGCATTATGCCAATTGGCCAAATATTTATTATCCTACAATTCAATATTTAGATATTTTGCACATGAATGGAATAAAATATATAAGTTTTACATTTGGTATTTTCATAATGGCCCTGATTTAATGTAGCTAAGAGTGGCATTTTCATAAAGTAAGGTAAGCTGCTTATTTATACTACTGATCATTATTGTAATTGTTAATTGATGGATAAACTCTTTGCCACATGGCATATCAGAATAGCATGAATTTTGCCATATGTCAACACCAGAGATCTTGGTCTCTGATTTAATATATTTATATAGATTCGCCTTTGCATTATCCTAAAATGGTAAGGTTAGTCTCTTACCTTGTTTTCATCTTCAATATTTTATATTCCCTTACTATTTTAAAATGATAAATTTGGGTTCCTCGTCCCATCAAATTGTGAATTAGTAGACGTGTCATTATCTTTGTCTCTTGCCAAAAATATGCTAATCCATTGGATTAGCGTGATATCAACTAAGAGGCGGATCAAACTTATTATTTTAAAATAGTATAGAGATATAAAATATAAAAAATATCGTTAAGGAGATCAATTTTATCATTTTAAGATAGTATAAGGAGTAACCTGAATTAAAACCACTATGGTAACCAAACCCCTTTCTCTTTCTCTCGAGAAAACCTTAGATCTATAAATTTGGGGCTGCCGCCGACGACTTTTTTTCCGGCGGTAAGCCGCTACTGGTATTTCTTTTACTTTTTTTTGTTTCTTCCTTTTAGTTTTGTCTGTTTAGTCTCGCTGTTTGTGAGTTTTTTAGTACCCTTTTTTGGGATTTGGTTTTCTCCTTCAGGGAGCTCTTGTCACCTTCTTTGGGTGTTTTTTTTGTTTTCTTGGGAATAAAATCATGGGAGCCAAAAGCTTTGGAGGAAGATTTGATTTGAAGAGTAGATCTTTATTTGCTGCTGCAATTTACCAACAAGGAGAAGATGTGGCACGAACCATACAAGTTATGATGCCCGTAGAGACGCTCATCGTCGGAGTAGTGTGCCTTTATAAATCCTCTTTTGAAGGAGATACATCTTATTGTTGTGTAATTTCATGTAGTAGGTTGAGATCAATTCTTATGTCAGATTTTTCTTCAGATCATTTGTATCTTCAATTATGTATTCTCAGATCTCTAGATCTGTTTATATAATGAATGAAGAATGCCCCGTTTATAAAAAAAAAAACCACTATGGTAACCATTGTCGGCTTGGATTGTAAGGAGTTTAGTGCCCAATACTTACCATATCTTATGTAGAGCTCACTGTATTTCATTTATAATCAGAACCTCTAATTATTTCCTTTGGATATTCATTCATGAGAAGAAGAGTCAAGAGTAGACTCTTCTTCTCATGAATGAAGTTTATACTTCTTAGACCAAAAAAAAGATTTCCTTTGGATATTACAGGTTTTAATCAAAGATGTGACATGGCTGCTGCAGAAATATCCTCAGCTAATTACAAACCAACAGCAATAAAAAGATATGCATTTGTGATGCTTCGTAGGCCAGATAGTTATGGATGTTGACTACAAACATAATTTTTCATGTCAAAGAAATTGACTAGTTACTTATGTTTCTATACTACTTCAAATGGAATAATGATGCTTTGAGAAATTAAGATACCTTAAGCACATGAATGCCATCCCTGAATTAGTATATAGATTCTTCCGCAATGACACAGACTAATAGAATTTGGTCTACTTGCGAGACTAGAGAGGCTTTAAATAATCCAAGCATTTCCCTTTGAGGAAGATTACATTATACACACACTATTGGATATTTAGTTTATTTACTCACGGAAACTTTAATATAAAAAACTAGTTTTGCCACCTCCTCCTTCCTAACTCGGATTGAATTTTCAGTCCCAGGCCACCTATCTGTTAATTTGGTTATTTGCTCATGCAAATTTTCTTATCCAATTTTGGCCACCTCCTACCTTTTAGCTTTAGTTTCAATCCCACACCACCTGTGCTTCCCAGCTTTGTTTGAAGTTTCAAGTCTACCTGTGGAAGCCACCTCCTGATACAATCTAATGACTAATATCACTTTCTTTTCCCATCTTCCATTTAATTTTATTGGCCTCCATGGGTTTGGCATGGCTGCGGTAGTAAAGGGAACTTTGGGTGCAACAATTCGAACCATCGATAGTTCTAGCAAAAAAAAATTCAAATAAACATTGGATTAAAGCGTTTTTTGGTCCCTGTGTAAGGCCTCAAAGTTGGAAGTCATCCTCGTGTAGGATTTTGGCTTCTTTTTATCCCTCTGTTCATCGCTTTTGGTTAGTCCGGCCAAAATCGCTGATGTGACAAGTTTTTTACTCCACATCAGCTTTGTGGGGCCCACATGTCAGGGTTTAACCCAAAACCGACCCAGCTCCACCCGACTTGTTTCTTCCTCTCGATTGGTCCGGTTTGAAATTTCTAAATTTACAAAAATTTCTTGCTACACATAATTTTTTTATTTTTAATTAAAATACCCAAATTATAATCCTTACTCTTAATTTCAGTGGGAGTTGGGATCAGTATTTGTCTTTAGCAGAGTTCGCCTACAACAACAGTTTTCATTCCAGCATTGGCATGCCACCGTTTGAAGCTCTTTACGAAAGGAAATGCCGAAGTCCAGTATGTTGGGATAAAGAAGGTCTCCGTTTGATTATGGGACCAGATTCGGTGAAGCAGACAGTAGACAAGATTCAGGTAGTTAAGCAGAGTATGAGAGCAACACAGGACCGACAGAAGAGTTATGTTGATAAGCATCGCCGTGAGATGGAGTACCAAGTGGGAGAAAGCATTTTCCTCCGAGTTGCACCTTGGAAGGGTGTTATCAGATTTGGGAAAAGAGGGAAGCTGAGTCCCAGGTACATTGGACCGTATGAGATTGTGGAAGGTTGGACCCATAGCATACAGACTGTCTTTACCAGAGGAGTTGTCCCGGATTCATGATTTGTTTCATGTTTCCATGTTGAGGAGGTACAGATCTGATCCGAGTCATGTGGTTACTACAGCAGATGTAGAGGTCGTAGAGGATCTTACGTATACAGAATTACCGGAGCAGATCCTCGCCCGAGAGGTCAGACAGTTGAGGAACCGAGTCATTCCTATGGTGAAAGTCAAGTGGAGTAAGCACTCTGCGAACGAGACCACGTGGGAAGTTGAGGAGCACATGTGTTCTCAGTATCCGCACCTGTTTACAGCACCGGAGTGAATTTCGAGGACAAAATTCTTTTAAGGTGGGTAGGCTGTAACAGCCCGGGTAATTTTTACGTTTTTACCGGTACCATAAAAATTTACTTTACAGTCAGTTACCATTAAAATTAATCTTGGGTGATTAGTTAATGGTAATTTATGCATCGGATTCCGAAACCGAGCCTTGTCCCACGCTGAGATTTTTCTGCGGATTTTCCGGACCAAGTTGGAATTTTCCGGACCATTCACTGTGAGCATGTGAATGACCAGTATTTTTGCCCGTGCTTCACCAGTTGAATGACCATGCCATTACCTGTATTCTTTTTCTTCCTTCTGCCGCTGCATACCACACCATCAGCTCCTCTCCTCTTCTGCAATCTCACCTGCAAACACTCACTCTTTCCCTGCAAAAACACACTGCCCAAAACCAAACCTTCCCTCCCTTCACAAAATCAACCAGGAAAAGAAAGAAAGGAAAAAAAAATAAATAAATACAACAAAGACACACACCCACACGCTGCCGTATCACCCACCCTTCCCTTCTACTTCTCTTTTCTTTTTTTTTTCTTTCTTTCTTCTTCCGAGAACCACACCGCCACTGCCGAGAACCGCCGCCACCTCTTCGCGCACCTCCACCGCCGCGCACGTCGTCGTCGACCTCCCCTTCCCCTCCGTGCCGCTTCACGGCCGTCTTCCCTTGCAGCAGATCGACACCGACAACGACATGAGCCATTTCCTCACCACGGACCCGACGAGAAACCGACGGGCCGCCTCCTTCCTTCTCTCGCCGACAGCACAGCAGGGGGCGCCAACAGCTGCCGTCTCTGATGTCACGACCGTGCCTCGTCTCCTTCTCGTCGACGCCTCGCTCGCTTGGTCTCGCCGTGCCGCCTCGTACCGTCGTCGAGCTCGCCGTCTGCAAGGTGAGCTGCGGGTCGTTAGAGACCCATTTGAGGTGGGTCGACCCGCGACCCGGAATGCTTTGTGGGTTGAATTGTGTTGGGCTGGGGCGTAACTGGGCTAGGGTTGTGGGTTTGGGAAATTGTGTGGGCTGCTGGGCTTGGGTGGTGACTTGGACCTGGGTTGATGTGTCCACTGGGCCTCCTATACGGGCCTGCACCTGGGTTCCTATCTTGGGCCTGGGTTGGGTCTAAATAGTAGGTCTGGGCTGGCACTGTTTGGCCCAGTCTAGTAAAAAAAAAAGAAAAAGAAAATTTTTGGAACAGATAAAAGTTGTGAAAAAGAGAATTAATTGGAAAAAAATAAAAAGGGGATATAATTTAGGGAAATAATATTCTGGAAAAGAAAATTGATATAATTTTGGGAATAATTAGTGTTCTAGGAAAGTATAAATGTGATAAACAATAGTAGAGTAATTAAATTGAGGAGATAATCATGGAAAAATAATAATAATAAAAATAGTAATTAATAATTTTGGAAAGTACGTACTTGTAGAAATACATATGAAAAGGGTATTATCAAAGTAGGTATAGTATAGGTATACATATAAGTATGGTGTTATTTTAGGCACTGGAAATAATTGGTGAATGATGATGATGATGATAGAAATATCCCGGGGGAGTAACCGAGACGAGTCAGTATTTATTTTTCGGTATACAGTAGTAGCATGACATTGCATATCACTTATGTGTGCATATTATTTGTTGATATAGGAGTTGATAACGAGCAGATACCTGAGGAACCGGACTTGGAGTCTGTGGGGGCATTTCCAAAACTTATAATTGGCTAAGGTGAGGATGGATAACCTTGGATATATGCCTGTAGTACTGTGTTTGATTTTGTTGCTTGATTGAACCGCTGAATTAATTATTGACTGTTACAAAATAGCTATGGTACTTGTTGATGGATACTGTATGCTATCTGATTGCTGTGGATATTGCTGTGATGTTGCTGGTTTGTGATGTTGGATTGTGGTATTGAGAGTAGTCATTGAATTGATATTTGTGATTAAATAGTGACATAAGATTGTTGGCTGGTCGAGTCTGTGGAATAATCTGTGATAATAAGAAGTTGAATAATTGATGATAGAGTAATGGTATTGGAAATGAATTTGTGATGATGATATAATTGTCACGTGGAAAGTAGTGGTACGACTGGTTAGAGACTAGTTCTGTGGTGTCATGGCCGGTTTGGTTGGTTAATGGGGATGTTGATCTCGGATTTGTGATATTGGGATGTTGATCCCGGATTTGTGATATTGGGATGTTGATCCCGGATTTGTGATATTGGGATGTTGATCCCGGATTTGTTGGTATTGAGATGTTGATCCCAGATTGTTGGTATTGGGATGTTGATCCCGGATTGTGGTTGGGCCTGACATCCAGAATTAATTAATAACCAGGTACGACCCTAGCTTGTCCAGTGACGGGGCCCGGAAGATACAATTGGTAATAAAAATAATTAAGCATTCTTTTGGTCTTGGCATAGTTGTTTATGGTAGTTTCTTGTGTTGTGACTGTTTGTGCTTGCTGTTGAGATTGTTATGCTTGCTTCGAAAGTATTACGGTTGAATATATATCTCTGTTTATCCTTCGTCGGTGAGCACTTCGGACTCACCCCTCGCTTGCGGGGTTTCATCCCGTAGGGTTGGTTGCTTCGTAGTTCAGGTACGATAAACGATGGCTGCTGCTTTCCTCTCCACCTGACTCTGGATCCATACCCCGCTACATGTGCATAGAGTCTTCCGCTGCTGTTCTGTTGCATATGTTGTTGTATTATAATTCCGCTGTTGTTGCTTGCTCTTTTCTCTATTACTGATGTATAATGTGAGCTGTGATTGCTGAATAATGGTCCCCGAGCATGGGTGACATATGTATATATGGATTGCTGTTGTAAGTTACTTGTGAGTTGTATTGTAATCCCTATCAATAAGAACAGTTTCGCCACGTGTTTACTGTGTATGGTAAATACGGATTGGGGCGTTTCATTAAGGTTTAGAATTTAGGGTTTTAGTTTAGTATTTTAAGTTTTAGAGTTTTAGGGTTTAAAAATTTTGAGTTTAGGGTTTAATGTTTAAGATTAAAAATTTTAAGAATTAGGATTTTAATGTCAAAGATTTAATTTTAGGATTTAAGGTTTGAGGTCTTTTATTTTTTAGGATTTAAGGTTTAATATTTTATGGCTTTAATATTTAAGGTTTTAGGGTTTTGGAGTTTAGGATTTACGATTTAGTTTTTTAGGTTTAAAATTTAATATTTTAGGGTTAGTATTTTAGGCTTTATCGGTTAGGGTTTTAGAGTTTAAGTTTTATGATATGAAATTTTAGTATTTAAAGTTTAGGGTTTAGGTTTTAGAATTTAAAATTTTATTGTTTATTGTTTTAAGCTTTTAGGGCTTAAGGTTTATGGTTTAAAGGTTTTATGGTTTAGGATTTTGGATTATAGGTTTTTAGGGTTTTGGGTTTAAAATTTTAAGGTTTATAATTTAGCATTTTAGGTTTTAAGACTTTATTATTTTATGATTTATGGTTTAAATATTTTATAACTTTTATGATTTTAGATTTACTATTTTTAGGTTTAGTATTTATTTTTAAAAAACAAAATTTTATGATATTTCTATTTTATTTTTTTCTTTAGGTATTTTTTTTGCTTTGAATCTAAAATTTGAGGAGGTAAAATGTAAATAAAAAAATATGACTAAAATAGAATTTTTTTGAAGCGCCCCGACCCGTATTTACCGTAACACAGTAAACACGTGCCGAAACTATTCATTATGATAGAACAGACAGTACAACATGCAAATATTATACAATAGCAACTATCATTACAGCTGTCACCCACACTCGGGGACCATTATTCAAACCAACACAGTGCTCTCAGCAGCAGCAGATAGTATCAGTAATATACATATCATAGGAAATCAGCAATACAGCAATATAAGCAAT
>JAKUCV010000397.1:30850-63690 GCA_028386065.3 Turnera subulata | reverse complement strand
AAGCCCAGTCCAACCCCAAGGAGCCCAAGTCAATAGGCTGACCAGGCGCAGCAGGCCCAGACCGCGAGCCCAAGCCAAGGCCACAGTCGGCCCGCGCGCCCAGCAGCCCACACCACACAGGACCCGCAAGGAAACGGGTCAGCCCGCCCATATCATGACCCATCCGGGTCGTCACCATAACGGGCTGCTCACCTCGGGTCTCCTTGTGCGGCGGCGGTCGACACGGAATGGAGGCGCGTCGGCGAGGGCAGAGGCGTCTCAAGCGAGACGCGACCGGGGCGAGGAGGAGACGTGGCTGTTGACGCGTCCTGCTGCAGCTGACGACGGCGGTAGGAGGAGGTGCAGCCGTCGGGTTCTCCGTCGTTGGCGGCGCGTCAGGAGGCGCAATCGGGCGGCGAGGGGCGTGTTAAATCGGCGACAGCATGGGAAGCGTGATGGCGTGGGTGGTGGAGTGAAAGGTGACTCGCCCGGTGACTCAAGGTGGCGGCAGTAGGGGAGGCGGCCGGCGGAAAAAGAAAAGAAAAGAAGAAGAGGTGGGGGTGATGGTGTTGTTAAAACGGCGGCGTGCAAGGGGCTAGGTGTGTGTGTTTAGGTTTTTCTTTTTTTTTTTCCTTTCTTTTGTTTCTCTGATTTGTGAATTTGCAGGGAAATTTGTGTTGTTTCTTTCTTTTTTTGTTTTTGCAGGGAAGGAAGAAAGGAAAAGCAAGGAGAGGAAGAGATGGTGAAGTTGGTGATGGCGTGAGGTAGGCAGAAGAATAATTATATGGACAGCAAAATTATTGATAAGTCACAGGTTTAACAGGAGTTGGCGGCTGAATAATTGAACTTCAATTATGCAGTTACTATGCTGCATGTGAAGTGTGGCCCACCTGGACCAGAAAATATCCGGTATACCCACTTATCTTATTTCTGGTCCGATAATTCGAGAATAAACCCGGCTTTTCCGAAGATTCCCGGACCCGGAAAAATCCCAACTTTGGTCCGTAAAATCCGCAGAAAAATCCCGAGCGTAGGACTATGCTCGGTTTCAAAATCCAAAGCTCAATTTACCATAATTTAATTACCCAAGATTAAAAATCAATGGTAAATTACTGTACATTAACTTGGGCTGTTACATTTTTAAAATTACAGGACTTAGTTGCAAAAAATAGAGAGGTTTAGGACTTGGGAAATAGTTATTCCTTTCAATTTTGACCACTACCACTAAATTGACCCAATTTTAAAAATTGATATATCAAATTAACCCAATTATGAAAACTCATACTTTAAATTAACCCAATTACAAATTCATGAAACAAATTGACCAAAACATATAAATTGGTGTGTAATATGTATTATGCCCATATTTAATCCGTTAAATTAAAACCATCATGGTAACCACCAATGATTGTTGGCTTGGATTGTAAGGAGTAAAGTGTCCAATACCTGCAGGACTTTGGGCTCGATGATCTCCAAGACCTTTCTTGCGGTTAAGATCATACCCAATCGCTATATATCTCCGGCTCAAGTCAAACAAAATACAATGGTTTTGCAATGGAACTTTTAGAGTAATTGAAAAAGGTAACAACTTATGTTTTGTTATAAAATTGGGGGATGAACTCCACTTCATGATGGAATAATACAAGTTTAATTAAGGTAATAATACAACCTTGATAAAAGTACTACAACTTTAATGGTAATAATACAACTTTGATAATAATGATAATGGGAGAGTAATAAAATATAGATGGAGGGAGATGGAGAAGAGAGGTATATGGAAATGAAAAAAGAGTGAAGTTTATGGTGGAATGTAAGTGTATGTGTATGGAAATGAAAGGGGTATTCATAGGTAAAAATGGGAGGATAAAAATAAATAAGTTAGGTTAGATTATAAAATCACTTGGATTTAGGTAGTAAAGATGATGACAATTGTGATAGATAGGTAGATGAATAAAAACCATGTGAAAAATGGGTGTGTGGGTAACGAATTTACCGCAGGTAAATAGGGTATGGTAAAAATGAATTTTATTGGATGGTAACAATGACATTCACCATAATTTATTTACAACACTCCCCATTGAATGTCATTGTACTTTAGATAGAATACGCTTGACTATGTTGCATCATCGATCTTAGCCAAACACATTTTTGGCTAACATCATGTATGAACACAATTTCTCCATTATTTGAAGAGGCAGCAACGGTACTTTGTTTTCTGATCCTCATGATACTTCATGTATGTGCCTGTACTTTATGTGGATCAAATATATGACCTGCATCTGCAAAACAATCTATATTCTCCTTGAACTCACAAGGTTAAAATAAATCCATGTCCATTATATTTGAAGATAATGGAATATGTATTTATATATTATATTCCAATATAAATACATTAGAGCAAAATTATATTTTGCAAATAAATTTATAGCAAAAGCTTCAGGCTTTATGTTACTAGCAAAATAAATTGCACTGTGATGTGGTACTTAAATTTTTCATCTCAAACTTTTTCCTTAAATATAACATGGATTTGGAAACCTTTTCAGGAGTTCCAATAGTATTTAGATCACAACAATAATGAAAAAATTACATATAGATCTAAATCATAAACATAAGCAACAATAATAATAAATTCACACATATACTGATTAAATAAAACACATAGAGTATATTTGCAAGAATAATTATACTACACATATCCAAATTGATTCAAACCATGTAAAAATCAATTTAGTTTAATTGAATATACATATCCCGGGAATTAGTTACTTCAGGCAACATGAATCCTTCAAGGATTCTCATGCATATGTCACAACTTATGGATCCATAGAAATAGGCTGTAACCGCATCCTTAGATGCATTTCTAGTTTTTCATATATTGCCAGACTTATCAAATACTGAAAATAATTGCATCCACCACAGGGGAGTATATCTCCTCATAATTAATACCAGGTCGTTGGGTAAAACCTTGTGCTACAAACTGTGCTTTATATCTGACAATTTCATTTTATTTTTTTGCACAAATACCTATTTATAACAGACCGATTTTACATCATCTGATGTACGGACTACAGGTCCGAAAAACTCTCACTTCATAACGAGTCTAACTCAGCCTTAATTTTTTTCTCTTAATTTTGGCCAATCATTTCTCCGCCGGCATTCATCAATTGATTTTGGCTTATGATCCTCATTTCCTTTCATAATATTTAGCTCTATATTATATGCAAGATTCCGTCGACGGTTATTTCATGTCGGTTCCATCTTGTTCCTGACACAGTATAATTGATCGATATTTCATCATTTTCATTTATTTCAGGTACCTGAGTTACTTCTGGAACTTTATCAATTGTGTCAGAAACCACTTCTGGAGGACTTTCTTCTTTTTGAGAATTTTTAATTTAAACCTCTACTGGAGGTCTTATTTTCTCGTTAGGGCCATCTTGTATCTTTGCTCCTTTTATTTTTCTATCAAGAACTTTTATCTTTGGAACCGAGTGGTATTCCACGCTTCTGGCGTACTCTAGATTCATTTGCATTCTTTAATTGTTCTTCAGGAACATCAATTCGAACAGGAGCATTTGCAGCTGGTATATATGATTTGGTCACTCTATTTAAAATCAATAAATATGTCTGGCAATTGATTTACTAAATTTTTGCAAATGAATCTTCTTTTGAACCTCAGGTTCACACTAATTTGTTTGAGGATCAAAACTAGATATTGATATAGCATTTTAATAATCTCTTGATCCAGCAGCTTATTTTCTCCCCCTGATGTTGGGTAAACATTTTTATCAAATTGACAATAAACAAATAAATCTCCAGTTGATTCAATTATTTTATAACCGATGGAGAATCATATCCAACTTATATTGTCTATCTTCTTTGAGCACTCACTTTAGTTCCCTGTGGTGGAGCAATTGGTGCATAATCAAAAGTCCGAAGATGAGAGATATTAGGTTCGTGACCATAAACCAATTGAATAGGGAGATCTTATGATAACTTGTTGGCCTGATGCGTACAAGTGCTGCTGCATATAAAATAGCATGTTCCCAAGCAGTAATTTCTCATTAGCAATAGTCTTGCAATCAATTGGAAATATTCTATAAACGATACACCCAGATCGTTTTGGGTGTGAACATAAGCTACAGGATGTTCAACTATTATTTCCAATGATATACATTTACTATTGAAGGAATACACCAGTATTATCAAGACATATAGTCTTATAAAATAATTAGGGAAATGTACCCGCAATTGGCTTAATTATTAAAATAAGCGCGCAAAAGGCCAAATTGCGTCTAATAAGTACACAATAGACCATCTAGTCGATGCATCGATTAAAACTATAAAATTACCTAGATAGTCAACATGACGAATTTATTAGTCCGCGTACATGTGCCTGAATTATTTCCAAACTTGCTGGTGATTCTAAGCCAATCTCATCATAGGAAGGCCAAATAATTAATTTTCCTCCGCAGCAAGCAAACATATGGAAATTCATTGATTGTAAAAACTTTTGGTTTTTCAATGAATGACTAGAAAAATTTTCAATAACTTTATGCATCATTATTGATCCGGGATGGCCCAACCGGTCATGCCAAACGAGAAATCTATGAACCAACTTCGAGTTGGTGTCAGCTTCAGGCTGTGCAAACTATGTATTTTAATAATTTTGAAAAACTTATTTACTAGCTTAAGGCTAGTACACGTCAGCTTCTGCTGGATATGATAACTTTCAATTACTCGAATATTTATATAGTAAAATCTAAAAGATAACGCAGGTAATCTTTTCACAAATTGTTTGTTACCTGCAGCAGTAGCCTTTTTAATATAGAGAAATTCAGACATCTTTTTTTTTTTACTTATTGTCTCAATGTAATATCCGTTTAAATATTAATAAATTCCTTTGAGACGTGAATAAAATATCCTTTTATTATTATAAGTAGGATTTTTTTACTCTTCAGGAATATAATAAAATTCATGCTCTTCAAGAGCATAAACATTTGCTCTTTCGGAGTATATTAATCTATAATAAAACTTGTGCTCTTCCGGAGCTTAAATATACACTCTTCTTAGAGCATAATATAACTTGTGCTCTTCCAGAGCATATTAATCTTCTTCCATTCTCTTTTTTTTTTGAGATTGTCCTATCATATGCTACTTACAAAAATTTTTTGTTTGGAATCTGTTATTGCATTGTCTCCAGGACAAATGCCAGAGTCATTATTATAAAGATCATAGTTTCATATTCACATTAAAAATTTAATAGATACAATATATTATAGAATAAATATAAGTAAAAGTAAAATATAAGAAAAATAAAATATAATAAAATATAACACATAATAACATGATAAAACTAAACATAAAATAAATTTAATTTTGTACTTTTATCTTAAAATATATATTCGCTTGCACCTTCAGGATAAGCAAGATAAATAACAATATCCAGAAATTAATCTATCTGGAAGTTAATATCATGGTCATCATCATGAACAAAGTTGGTTTCAATAATATTAGATTTGTCCTTCAGGGACACTTGATAAATTTTTACTAGATGCCTTGCTATAAGACCTGTTTGTGACCAATTGCATGTCCATAGCCATGACCAAAATTATCATATACAGTCGCATTCGCTTCAGGGAATGGAGCAGAGCTAGTTGAATGGGTTTCATAATTTTTCATTAATAGCCCTTTATTTTATTCAACCACAGTGAGGCATGAAAGTAAATATAACAATTTTGTGAAATCTTCTTCACGATATTGCTGCTGCAGGAGCACATTTGATGTATGAAAAATGGAGAATATATTTTTTTTCTAACATATCAACATCACTAATATTTTCTCCATATAGTTTCATCTAAGTACTTATTTGAAACATAACTGAATTATATTCGTGCACAGATTTAAAATCTTAGAACCACAGATGAATACACTCATAACGAGCTTTTTGGGAGAATAACCATCTTCTGGTGGTTATACATTTCTTTTAAATTCTTCCAAAGATCTGCAAGATCTTTGACAGTAAAATGTTCAGTCTTTAGACTGTCATGAAGATGGTGGCGAAGAAAAATTATAGCTTTCGCCTTCTTTAAAGTAGATGCTTTTTTTCTTTCTTTTATGGTATCTCCCAGATCATTAGCATCTAACGCCCATGAAAAATTTCTTCCGGAAATGTCGAGGGCCTTAAATTCAAGTTTTATAATGTTGACCATAATACAATAATAATAACAAAAGATATAAAGTAAATATAAAGAGCAGTAAAACAATAATAATATAGAATATGTAATATATATACGTTTACTCGATAAATCTTTCAGCAATATTAATAAAGTAATAATATAGAACATGTAATATATATAGAAAAGATGAAAGTAGTAATAAGAAAAGTTTAGAAATAAGTACCTTTTCTGGCTAGAGACTCGTTCTGATAACGTGTTATAAAATTGGGGGATGAACTTCACTTCATGATGGAATAATACAAGCTTGATCAAGGTAATAATACAACCTTGATGAAAGTAATACAACCTTGATGGTAATAATATAACTTTGATAATAATAATAATGGAGAATAATAAAATATAGATGGAGGGAGATGGAGAAGAGAGGTATATGGAAATGAGAAGAGAGTGAAGTTTATGGTGGGATGTAAGTGTATGTGTATGGAAATGAAGGGGGTATTTATATGTAAAAATGGGAGGATAAGAAAAAAAAAAGTTAGGTTGGATTATATGAATTAAAATCACATGAATTTAGGTAGTGAAGATGATGACAATTGTGGTAGATAGGTAGATGAATGAAAACCATGTGAAAAATTGGTGTGTGGGTAAAGAATTTACCACAGGTAAATTGGGTATAGTAAAAATGAGTTTTACTAGATGATAACAATGATATTCACCTTAATTTATTTACATCATGCTTGTTTAGTTTTCAATATGAACATGACAAGAAGAAGGTGTTGAAGCAGGCCCCCTTGGTCCATCTCCGTGCAGCTCCTGATCGTGAAGGAATGGCCCTCCAACCTTGCTTTGGAACAAACTGACTTCAGCACCTCTGCTTTCATGGTACAAATCCACGGTCTCCCTCTTTTTTTTTTTTTTTTTTGAGAATCAAATCAATTTCTCATTGTATAAACTTGGTTAGGGGGACCCTAACAATGAGTTACATATGTAAAGTAAAAACCAAATAGCATGAAAGCTTACAAAACACAACTCAGCTAATGCTAGAAGACTGTAAAAATCTAATGCCCCAAAAGGAGCATAGTTGTTGCAATTTTACAGTAAGAGTTCTGGGTTTCAGATTTGATAAGCTACAGAAACGTAGTTTCAGATCAGAGCTAATATCAGCTATAATAGCTTCAGGAGGCCGAGAACTATGAGTATGAAATCTTGCATTTCTTTCACGCCATAGATGGTAGATGGTTGCACACCAAGCAAGTCGCAATATTAGTGCTTGAATAGTTTTCTTCTGTAAATATTGCTTAGCCCAACAGAATTCAGCATTCCAGGAGTCAACATTTCTTGATGCATTACATAGTGTAAGCAACCGAGTCCAAACTGCAGCAGAGAAGCTACATTCAAAGAATAAGTGGTCTCGGGTTTCTTCAGCTTGAGAACACAAAAGGCATCTTGCATCCGATATCACTCCCCAGTTTTGTAATCTTTTACGTGTTGAAAGTCTATCCAGGATTGCAAGCCAAGAGATAAAGCTATGTTTAGGTATAAATCCAGCAGTCCATAGCAGCTTGAACCAATCAACTCTAGGTTTTTGAACTCGAATAAACTGCCAAGCACTTCGGATAGTGAATTTTTCAGAAGGGGAGAGACTCCAGAAAACTTGATCATCACTAGAAGAAGGGGTGATAGAGCTTTCAGCTTCTTGTTTAAGTTGGGAAATTAATGGCAATCGACTGACTGGACATCTCTAGGAATAATCAAAAATAAGCATTTTAACTTTAGCTTGAAGTGGGATTTTGGTTCTGGAAATTTGTATTGCACGAACTAGAGAGTGAAGAGGGCCCCTTGGATGCCAATTATCCCACCAAAAATAAGTTTGTTCACCATTGCCAATAGAATGCATAATTGTTGCAGAGAAAGTAGATATGAGTTTAAAAATCTTATGAATATTCCAGGAGAAGTTTGATGGAGTAGGCAAACTCCAAAGGCTTCGACCTTTGAGAATATAGGTAGACACCCTAGCAACCCATAAAGAACCTGCACAAAGCATTAAGTTCCATAGAAGGTGGGCAATGTTTGCTTGATTCCAATCTTTCATTTTCTTCCGGCGTAAACCCCATTCCTCCTTTGGCAATGTAAGATCAGTCCAAGCTACTTTTGCTTTCTTAGCATTCTCTGAGTTTCCAGACCAAAGGAAAGCTGCACACAATCTTTCTACCTCTTTTATAACCTTTGTCGGCAGAATAAAGATGCTTGTCTAGTAGTTTTGCTTACTAAACAAAACGGACATCACTAGCTGTAACTTTCCAGCAAAGGAAAGGTATTTAAAACTCCAGGATTGAATACGAGTTGTGATTTTGTCGATTAGAGGTTGGGAGTAAGCGTATGTAAGGCGGCCAGATATTAGAGGTACACCAAGGTATCTAACTGGCAGATTGTCTTTTTTTAAAACCACAAATACTGAGAAATTGCTGCTCCAGTTCTTCAGACAATCCTGCAAAGAACACTTCACTTTTCACTGGATTGAATTGAAGACCCGAGAGGAGATAAAACTCCTTGAATAGACGGGTAATAGTAGCAGCAGCCTGAAGACTTCCATCAGAAAATACCATCGAGTCATCAGCGGAACAGAGATGATTAAGTTGGACTTCGCTGGCACTTAGGATGAAATGGGAGGGAGTGATCCATAGCAGCCTTTGAAAGTAAGCAGGAAAGCACCTCCATTGAGATTACGAATAAGTAGGGCGAAAGGGGATTGCCTTGTCACATACCCTTTCCTCCTTGAAAATAGCCACAAAGTGCCCCATTTATAGAGATAGAAAACATGGCAGTTGAGAAGCATGCTTTTAGCCATGTTTTCTATCTTTCTCTCTTTATGGCGTGTTGAAAAACTTGGGATTCAGTTGTTGTTTGTTTCTGTCAAAACCGTATTAAAATTAGAGATGGCCTGGGGGAGTATGAATTGAGTGCTGTTTAAATATGAAAAGCTTGAAGATTTCTATTATCGATGTGGGCTTTTGGATTACATGCGATTACTTGTAAGGAAAAACCAAGGGTGAATGAGGGTATTGATAGCTTTGGGCCATGGATGAGGGCAACGTTGATAGTGGGAAAGGAAATTCCAAGTACCACACCGTGTGCCGCTGGACGGTGCTTTCTGCCAATGCAGAAAACTTCTTTGAGATGATCGCTTTCCCATCCCCGTCCGGTGGCACTTACCGCCACAACCAAGCTCAGCTATTGTTTTGGTGTTCTATCCTTGCAAATGCCTGAAGGCCCTGAACAATTATGGAACTTTAGTTTATCATAATGGCTTTGGCCGTCTCATGCTTATGTCTTATACTTATTTGCCTGGGTTGGTTGTAGACTAATTGTCGCCTTGGATTCACTATGTACTATTTGGTGGGTTTTCAGCCCATAATCTTAATATCGCGCTAACTTCTTGTTTAAAACAAAAAAAAAAAAAAAAAAAAGAAGAAGAAGAAAGGCTTAGCTCCCTTTTAAGGAGATCAATCTACCTTCAATCCCTCCGCTATCGAATGGCTAATACAAATTATTTGGCGCAGCAGTAATGACCAAAATTTAGTGCCAAATAATGAAAATGAAAATAATCTTTCAAAAGTTAGAAGGACCTACTCAAAAAGCAAAACTCATCATTAAAAAGGTTTATATAATGCAATCTGTCTGTGTACTTGTTCCTGGTTTGAAGTACAAGACTGTACCCCAGTCAAAATGATCACAGTGGCCATGCATTCACAACACAAGTACCTGATGATTTGTTACACTGTGGGGCATGAGAGAATTCCCATCTAAAATGACAATTACCAACCAGCAAAAGGCAAGAGGAAAGTCATCCACAACAAGAATCAGTAAAACAAATAATCCTTTCCGCCCAGTAATACAAATTACAACAACAAACAATGGAACCTAATGGGTTACAACAGAAACATACATTTTTGCAACAAAACAACTATCTACCCCAGGATGATTGCTGTCCAAATTAATTTCTTTTTTTCTTTTAATTTAAACAGAAAACCTCATGAATACCTCAAAAACTGATGAAGTTAACAGAACTATGCCACTCACAATTAAAGAATGAAAATCAAATGAAATAATACCTTGGGACGTCAATATGGTCAGTCTATAGACACTTCAAGCAATACCATGGGGGTAAACGGTAGATCAGTAAAAGTTCATGATACACTGCTGCTTTCGCTGGCAGAAAGCGAGGGGCCCTCTGATTTAACTAGAAGAGTGCTTCTGTTACTGATATCTAGGCCTTGCAATTGCGTCAGGGGATCCTGTTGTAACATACCCGAGAAAGCATTTGAATGGCATGTGTTGACCACGGGTTGATGAGGCATGGACATGTTAGACTGGAACTGGTGAAATTGCGGCATCCGCATGTTATGGGTATCAGCTGGCCTAGGTTGTGGCTGGGGTGGGAAGTATGGAGATTGATTGTATGGAAAGTGGTGCATTCCCAAATTATAGCTCTCAGTTGGTGTCATCATTTCTCCGGTGGCAATCTTTAGTCTCTCTACTTCCTTCTTTAACGCTTCATTCAAAGCTGTGTACAAAAGCAAAAGGCCAACACACAGTTAAAAAGAAAAAGTTGTAAGAGAGGAAATATGCGACAGTTGGACAATGATCATTGTTCCATGGTATATAGTGGTGAGAACCACAAAAGTTGGCTACAAAGTAACCAAAACTAGGGACTAGCAAAAGTTATTGCAAACTTGAGGCAGGGTGGTGGATGAATTGAAAACTTACAAACATTCTAACTTATTAGGATATACTAAAGCCACAGTTACAAGTGCCACAATTATTGCACAACAATCTCCAAATTTCATATGACATCAATGCCACTGCTTGGACTGTTCAAGAGCATACAGAGTGGAAATTCCTTAGATATGCTTACGGGTAACTGCATTCAAAAGTAAACAGGGAAACAAATTTCAAAGCAGATCGAGGAAGGATGAAATATACCATCACGTAACTGAGCCTGCTGTTCCATAGCTTGCAAGCGAATCTTAAGCTCTGTATTCTCAGTACTCAAATCTGTTGTATCTCTCTGAAAAGACACACAACAACAACATAAATACAAGGCACTTTCAGAATATCAGGAGCTCTAATTCATTGGTCTAACAGAGATATGAGTACATAACCACCAATAAGGATCACAGAATTATGAGAATTGGGCCTTAAATCTGGAAATTTAAAGTTATTGCAACCTGGAATAGTGTGAGCTGTGCCGAAAGAGTAGTAGCTTCTGTCTGAAGGGTCTGCACTTTTCTTTCAAGTTCTGTTATATACCGGGCTTTCCTCTCTTTTGACCGGGCAGCAGACTGCCTATTGGCAATAATCCTGCATAATTATTCTTAACTAATCAGATAACAAATGAAAGAATTCATTTTTACTCACATTCTCATATGGACAAGAGCATACAATCCTTTTTTTTTTTAGTAGCTTCTGTCTGAAGGGTCTGCACTTTTCTTTCAAGTTCTGTTATATACCGGGCTTTCCTCTCTTTTGACCGGGCAGCAGACTGCCTATTGGCAATAATCCTGCATAATTATTCTTAACTAATCAGATAACAAATGAAAGAATTCATTTTTACTCACATTCTCATATGGACAAGAGCATACAATCCTTTTTTTTTTGTCCAGAATCTCAAATCAAATCACAACACATCAGGTACACAATCAATTTTCCACTACAAATTCAAACCCCATTTATGTGCAGAGGGAGATGGAAAAGTTTTCACCTTTTAGCCCGTTTGGGGTCAAGAGTCCAGAGTTCTGCAAGTTTATCAGGGGCCATGGCCTTCTTGGCCTCAATAGACTCCAACGATGAAGACCCATCAACGGAATTGCTGTACCTATGCCTCGGGCGCGCGGCATTCCTCATCTCCTTCTCGGCTCCCGCCTCCTCATTGCCCGACCCGGTTCCCCCGGCATTGTCGGGTTTCATCATCCCCCCTTCTTCTTCGGGTCTGGATCCCAGCTTCTCAATGTCCATGTAAGTGCAGAAGAGGTCATCTTCGTCGAAGGAGCTCCCGGATGGGCCCTCGAACGGGTCGGGCCCCAGATCCAGATCCTCCGGGATCCGGAAATGGACCTCGGAGTGGGCCCGGCGGTGGTGGCCGCCGCCGCCGCCGGAGCCACCACGGAAAGTGAATGCCTGGGTTTCCAGGTTGTTGGTCGGATCTTGCATTTGTTTGTGTTTATATAAAGACACAATTCTTGCTCTTTTTTTTTGTTTGTTTGTTTTAAGGTTTTATGTGTTAGTTTTGTTTTGTCGGAATTCGGTATTTTGGTTGGTTTTTTTTTTTTTCCAGGGAAGAGAAGAGAGGAGAGGAGAGGAAAGGAGGAGATTTGGGTGTTTTTGGGTCTCCGCCGCCTCCTCTTTGGGTGGCTTGCTTGCTAATCAACTTTTGGTTACATTTTCATGGGAAGCTCACATGGCTCGTGGCGTGAGGGGGTGAGAGCGGGGAAGAGAGAGGGAAGGGGACTTTCTCCTTTTTCCCTCTTTTTTTCTTTTCTGTTTATTCAACTCCGAAGAAACATTGGACAAAATGAAAAGCTGGTAGAACGATGTCGTTTTTGGGTCAGATTAAATAGGTATAACTCAAAGACTTTCAGCTCGTTGAGTTAAAAGAGGTTGACCCATACAATGCCAAAATTAGCAAGTTAGATCGAACCGCTAACCCGATACGTATCTATTTATGATTAGATTATTTTTAAGGCTTATATATTTTAATGATTTAATACACCAGTTATTTTGAAGTTATTGAAGTTATTTAAAAATATTTTTATACAAGGTTTAAAATATTATTGCATTATGTTCCTACAATTTATAATTTTATTTAGCATATTAAAAAATCTAATTCAACATAGACAAATTCCAAACTGACATGTGGACACGCTAGATTTAATATTTTAACCTGAACCTGACACGATTATAAACAGGCTGACAAGATTCGACACGATTATTAAATGGGTCGAGCTCAGGTTGAGGAATCAAAATTCGCTTACCTAGTCACCTGAAACGAACCCGATATCAAGAAGGACAACTTCGACGCTATTTCATCAGGCTGTTTGGTGGTCCAATTGGACGGCCAGAAATAAGTTAGTTTCCAATGATATAAGTGATTGTATAGGATGTTTTATTCAACCTTACAGTGGCAAGGGTGTCGTGGTGTCTGAAGGCACTTCAACCAGAGTTCCCTTATTCTTGCTGCAATATCTTAGCATCCCCGGATAAGCTGAAAGAGCGGAAAGAAGTTATCAGAATCTTTGACTAGTTCAATGCCTACCTCTCTATCAATAAACTTTTGTTTTTTCGCAGTTTATTCATGTTGATTGTTAGTATCATTATCATTGTCTCAATGACCTCTATTGTATTTTGTTAATCTCATGAATAAACGCATCGATTAGCATAGAAAAACCTGACGCCCAGGGGCGGACACAAGGGGGGCAGGTGGGACCCTGGGACCCCTAAAATTTCTGATATAAGCTATTTTTAGTATATATCTTCATATAAAATTATGCTTATCCTAGTGGTAGTTAGCTATAAATCCTAATCACCCAACTTTATTTTACCTTTTTTGCCTCCCCAAGAATACTTTCCTGGGTCCGTCATGTTAGAACCTATGTCTTCATGGTTCATTCATTACAGGTTTTGACAATTGACAAACCAATTCAAGATCATGACAAAGAAGAAGCAAAAAGAAATGAAGTCAAACCAATCCTCAAGCACAAGAAACCATTCAAGAGCAAAGGATCAAAATGAATGAGCACAAGAATTGAAGAGCCAAGAAAGAAGAGTTAGATTCATAAATTGTACAAGGTATAACACTCAACTCTTCTAGGACATTGGCTCAAAATAAGATGAATTTTGCTCATGCATAACATAACATACTTCCAAGCATAAAAATGTTTTTCGAGCCATGAACATCGATGTTGTGGATTTAAACATCGATGTTCCTGCCTTTGAACAATTCTTCAAAACAGGCAGTAGGCTAATAACATCGATTTTGGAATCCCAAACATCGATGTTCTAGTGACCGTTGCTTTTAAAATTAGCATAACATCGATGTTCCCATTTGTAACATCGATGTTCCATATTGGTCAGTTTCAATTTGTTTTGCCGAGCCAAAATAACATCGATGTTGCCTTCTAAACATCGATGTTCCTGCCTTAAAAGAATTTTCCAAAAATTGGCAGTAGGCAAATAACATCGATGTTGGTATCCTAAACATCGATGTTCTCATGACCGTTGCATTTGAAAATATTCTTTACATAAGCAAAACATCGATGTTGGATTTCATAACATCGATGTTCTTCAATGGTCAGCTTTAATCATTTTTCACAGAAGCAAAATAACATCGATGTTGTGAATTAAACATCGATGTTCTTCAAGAATCAGTTTTCATCTCATTTTGACAGAAGTAAAATAACATCGATGTTGGCTTTCAAAACATCGATGTTCTTCATATGAAGCTTTAAAGGTTTTTACACAGAATCAAAATAACATCGATGTTGGGTTTGAGAACATCGATGTTCTATTGAGGATTTGAGAGTTGCCTTTTAGAGCTTTACTTGTATACTCATATCTGCTCTTTGAGAGAGTTCTTTGTTTGAGTGATTGAATTGTATATTCATACACCTTAAGGGAGGTTAGTTCCCTTGTTGAGATTCATAGGAAGAGGGTATATCTTCTTATGTGAGAAGTCTTGAAGTGAGGTATCTTCAAGCAAGTGTATTGAGGTTCATGAGACTTGGACTCTCAGGTTTAGGATTCTTGTGACTAGAATTCCTAGGTTGTAACGGTTTGTTAAGCACCCGTAAACTTAACACTAGATAGTGAAATCTTCAAGTGAGACTTGAGGGGCTGGATTAGCCACACTAGTAGAGTGTGTGTGAACCAGGATAAATTGGTTGTGTCCTTCAATCTTTCAATTCCGCATTTGATTCCTATCTACTTCGTTTTAATTCGATTATCGCTATTCACCCCCCCTCTAGCGAAGGGCTATTGTTCTAACACGTCACTGCTGACACCAAACCAACCTATCAATACGAATTGCGAGGTCTATCCAGAACGAGCTTACATGGACCAATTAGAAAGAAATCTTTATTTTATGTTTTATAATTTTTTTAACATGGTGCTTGTTACTTGATTTGTACAATCAATCAATGAATAAGGATGGCAACGGGACAAGAATCTTGCATGTAGAATAATTCCCACCCCTCCCTATAGCCTAAAGGTCCCCTCATCCTCATCCCTATTTCCTACAACGAGGCTACAACGAGGGAATTTGGCTCTCATTCCTGTTCCCCATACTCCTTGCGGATCCCCCCACTGAAATGGATAAAGTGGATTTCTAGACACGTGTCGTCATTTGATTAGTTAAATCATCATGTGGAATTTTAATTGGACCAATTGAATGATGTCACGTGTCTTGAAAGTACTGAATTCAATGAAAATATTGTAGTACAAGGACTAAAATCTATAAAAATTGAATACGATGACCACATTTAAAATTAGAGGCGAATACAGAGATCAAAAATCTACTTTATCCGTACTCTCAAGTTATTTATTTTAAATCATGGAGATGAGTTGTTTGCAGGAAGCTAACACTTGTTGCTGCAACGAAAAGATGAAAAATATTCTGGACGACAAACACTGTAATGAAAAATATGATTATTCGTTGTTAAACTCATGCAGGCCATGACCTCGCATAGCTAAAGTGTTAAGGCGTTCGACCGAGGGTAATTGGGATTAACGTCGGAATGGTTTTTAGCCCGACTTACTCTCTGAGCACCAGTTCGGCGGGTAGTACCCTAGTTTTTGCAGCCGAGCTTAACAATTATGCCCATAACTAGTAAATTACAAAAGAGAAAATGACCGTGGTGACTTCTGTTTAAATGAATGCTCAAATTGATTTTTCCTTTTGCTAAATAGCCTTATTATTCTCTATCTTATGATAATATTGTTGTAAATTTAGTGATTAATGCAATAAAAATGCAAATGAAGAAGAAGGAGAAGGTGAGGAAGAAAGCAGATTTTTATTCATCTCCATTCCTTTCTGCATATCATATACATCGTTATATAGAGAAGAGAAGGGGGGGAGGTGCTGGTAGGTAGGTGTACACGTGGAGCACATGACATTCATTCTTTTATAACACTCCCCCTTGAATGTCATTATGTATTGGGTAGAATACGCTTAGGGAGAACTGCCTCATTAAAAACCTTACCAAGAAAAACCCAGTGGGATAAAAACTTGCTGAAGGAAAAAAAGAGTACAGTGCGTATTCTACTCCCCCTCATTTTGGCCTCTCTTGATTTCTTGATGTCATCACATGCCATTCTTCTTTGCCAACCTTTGGTGACATTTGCAATACAGACAGTATTATCTTCATAATTTGTCGTTGGAGCATCTTCCTCGCTATCTTATCCATATGAATCTTGAGTATGCAGCATCTTCGAACTTAGCCAAGCACTGAAACGCCCCGTCCCGTATTTACCGTACACAGTAAACACGTGCCGGAACTGTAATAACCCAACCCAACAAAGCCCAGCATACAGTGTATACAACAGATATCCGGACTCAACAGCCCATAATAAAAACAACAATAATAACTCAACCGGCCCAATGGCCCAATAATTGTAAAAACAATGCACAGCGGAAGGCTTAATAACTCACATAAACACTGTATGCGACACTGATGCAACTATGGATCCAAGCCTGTCCAAGGGATAACGCCGCAGCCTGTCTGGAATGCACCAAACTTGTACCAAAAATAACTCATCCTACGGGATGAAAGCCCGCAGGTGAGGGGTGAGTCCGAAGTGCTCACCGACGAAGGAAAGACAATCAATATGCAACACAGTAATTACTCAGGGTCAACACAGGCTAAAACCGCCAAAATCAAAACACAAGACCCAAAACTGGTCCAAGACCCAAAAGACTCAAGTAAAAATCCAATTACCAAATTTTATCTTTCCGGGCCCCATCACGGATAAGCTAGCGGTCAGACCTGGTTATCAACACATTCCGGGTGCCAGACCAAATCCAGAGAACTCAGGGATCGACATCCCAAAAATAAGAACCCAGGGATAGACATCCCAAAAATAATCACGGGATAGACATCCCAAGCATAGACATGCTTATCACAAGAACCCAGGTCAAGGCCACCACGAAACAGTCTTAAACCATCGAGTCGTACCACTACTTATCACGTGACAATTATATTACCGTCAACAAAAACCTAATCACAGGGATCGACATCCCTAACCAAAATACCGGGATAGACATCCCATCCAAAATACCAATGATCGACAACCTTGTCACAATTTATTATTTAATCCATTTATTTAGTGCCAAAACAACTCAAGAATAAACGTCCAAAAACCGACACGGGATAAACATCCCGACCACAATCAAGACAATGGGATAAACATCCCAAAGCATAACATAGCAAATGCAGCATCCAACAGTGTAAAACCAACAAACACAACTACCGAGTAATATAGGCACATATTGAAGGAAATCCATCCTCACCTTGGCCGATTACTCAACTCCGGAAACAATGACCAGTCCGACGCCGGCTCCTCGGGAAACTGCCCGATATCCGAACCTATACAACAAAACCATATACTCACATAAATGCACATAATCGGTATACTATGATGCCAATACTGCGAAACAATCCATCCCGGTTCATATCCGTTATTATTATCTTTTACCGAAAATATTATACCGTACGTATATCCGAATATAATTTCGGTACCATACTTTAATTAAAACTCTTTTCAAAATATTTTCATAAAATACTTATAATTTTCCAAAATTATAATCACCATAATTTTTCTGGAATTATAACATATGTATATATTTTCCATAATATTTCCATAAAAATTATTATACTTTCCAAAATATAATTCCCAAGTATTATTATTTTTAGAAAACTCCATTTCCAGAAAGTATAATCATATACACTTATTTTCTGAAAATAAATACGAATTTATAAATGCACATATATATTTCCAAATACTTTTCCAAGCAATTATAAATCAACATAATTATATATATATATTTTAGAAATGTATCTATATATATTTTCCAGGAATAATAGCATATACATATTGTATTCCAGAGAAATAATAATATATAATTAAAATTTCCAGAAATATTTTCAAGGCATATATATATTTTTCAAACTAACCATAATAATAATTTACAAACAAAACATAATTATCTTAATTTGAAGAATCAAAGTATATATATTTTCTAAACTCCAAACCCAGAATATTACATATAATTTTCCAAAATAATATTTACCATTTTTTTCCAGAAATTATTTAGCAGAAATTAGATATATATATATATTATTATTATTTTTTAAAAGAAACAGAAAATCCGGATTGGCAACCCAGGGAGGGCGCGACCCGGCCGCGACCCGCCCAGAGGAATCGGATCCTCACCTTAAGAACGGCGGCGGCGGCCCGACGTAGCGCGAGGATGGGGTCACGAGGCGCGGCAAGAGGCGGCGACGATGGAACGGCAGGAGGAAAGGCGCGGCGGCGACGGCAGAAGGCGGGAGGCGCGAGGGAGGTGGATCCGTGGGTTCTCCGCCGGGTCAACGGCTCTCGGCGGCACGTCAGGCGGTGGAAAGCGACGGGGAAGGCGGCGACAGGTCGGTGACGGTGTGGGCGTCCTGCTGGTGGCGTCGGTGAGACGTGTAGCGGCGCAGAACTCCTCCCCGTGTATAGTAACCGAGAGGGGTGACGATGAACAGTAACTCCTCTGGGTTTTCTTTTTTTTTTTTTCATTTTCTTCTTTTCTTCTTTTTCCCTATTTTCTTCTTTTTTTCCTTCTTTTTTTCCTTTTTTTCCGAATTTCTTTTCTTTTTTTTTCTTTCTTTTTTTTTCCACTCCCTCTGTTTTTCTTTTTCTATATATATTTTTTTCTGTTTTTTTTTTCTTTTTTTTCTTTTTTCTTTTCTTTTTTTTTCCCTCTCTTTTCTTTTCTTTTTTTCTCTCTCTTTTTTTTCTTTTCTCTTCCTCCTCTCCTCCTTCCTTCTTCTGGTTTCCTTTTATAAACGGTGATTTTACTGTTACACTTGTGAATCCTTAATAATGCAGCTTGTCTGCATTATTAAGCGAGTCCAGTCCGGACCAGAAAATAACTGATACCTCCTTAGTTATTTTCCAGTGTGATTTTTTCCGAAAATTTCGGGACCCGAAAAATACCAACTTAGGCCCGAAAAATCCACGGGAAAATCACGAACGCGGGAAAACTCTCGGTTTCAAAAAACGACGCCTGATTTACCTTGAATTAATTACCCAAGATTAATTCAACAGTAAATCACGATAAAAAGACTTTTACAGTCCCGGTAAAAATCAAAAATTTTACCCGGACTGTTACAAGCACAGTCGACTAGCTTCGTGTATAACAACAACTTCTGCATTATTGGTAGCGTTTTGTGCTTGCCATGATACTTCAGGTATCTGCTTTGCACTTTATGTAGATCAAATATATGACCTGTATCTGCAAAATAAACTATATTCTCATTTGACTCACAAGGTTAAAATATTTACATGTCTATGATACCCCAGGATAGTGGAGAGCTTCATGCTTTATGAAAATTTAGATCAAAATGAAATTTTGCTAACAAGTTTATGGCAATGCTTCAGGCGTCATGTTACTAGCAAGATAAATTGCACTTTGATATGGTACTTCGGGACCATATGGTACTTCAGGACCAGTCTAATTCTTTTATGAGATTTTTCCATCTCAGACTTTTTCTTGAAAATATAGCACGGCATTTGGAATCTTCTTCAGGAGTTCCAATAATATTTAGGCCACAATAATAGTATCTAAATCATTAATCATCAATAAGGATAATAGTTAATTCACATATGAACTAATTAAATAAAACACATAGAGCATATATGCATGAGTCATTATAATATAGATACTAAAAAATGGTTCAAACTATATAAAAATCAATTTAATTAAATATATTCCAGAAATTCGTTGCTTCAAGCAACTTGAATCCTTCAGAAACATGTATATGTCATGACTTATGGATCCATAAAAATTGGCTGTTCTAGCATCCATTTGATGCATTTCTAATTCTTTTCATATTATGCCAGACTTATAAAAAATAATTGCATCCACCACAGGGAAGTATATCTCCTCATAATTAATACCAAGTCGTTTGGGTAAACCTTGTGCGATAAGTCTCGCTTTGTATTTCTCTATTATAATATCCTTTTCACACAAATACCCATTTTCAATCGACTGGTTCTACACCATCTGGAGTACGGACTACATGTCCGGAAAATTACTCGCTTCACAAGCGTGTCTAACACAGCCTTATGTCTTCTCTATTTTGGCCAATCATACTGTGCCTACATTCACCAATGTAGGTTCATGATCCTCATTTTATTTAGCGCTATATTATAAATAAAACATGTATTCCGTCGACGGTTATTTCACATCGGTTCCCTCTTATTCCTGACACTATAATTGAGATCTCATCATATTTATTTCAGGTACCTGAGTTACTTCTGGAACTTTATCAATTATGTTAGAAAACCTCTTCTTGAGGATTTTCCTCTTCTTGAGGACTTTTAATTTGAACCTCTACTGGAGGTCTTATTTTCTCACCAGGGCCATCTTTATCTCTTTGCTCCTTTTTCTTTATCGAGAATTTTTCTTTGGAACCGAGCATATTCTACGCTTCTGGCGTACTTTGGATTCATTTGCATATTTAAATTGTTCTCCAGGAACATTATTTCGAGCAGGAGCATTCGCAGCTGGTATGGTCACACTTTTCAAATAAATATGTCTCGCATTTGACTTATCAAATTTTGCTAATGAATCATCTTTTGAACTTCAGGTTCACACTAATTCGTTTGTGGATCAAAAATAGATATTGAATAACATTTTAATTATATCTTGATCCAGCTGCTTATTTCCTCCCCCTGATGTTTGGGTAAACACTTTAAGCAAATATGTCTCCAATCTCAAATTAATGGTTTCAACTACTTTGTAACTGATGGAGATTTTTATACCCAACATCTATTCCCTGCCTTCTTTAAAGGACCGATTTTACTATACTGTGGTGGAGCATTAAATATTGTACAACCAATGGTCCAAAGGTGGAAGAATCTTATGATATCTTATGATCTTATGATATCTTATTGGCTTGATGCACATTTGCTGCGTGTAAAATACCATGTTCTCAAACAGTAATATCTCTTTAGCAATGGTCCTGCAATCAATTGGAAATGTTCGCCCAGATCGGTTTGGGTTTATTTCCAACAATATACATTATCCATTGAAGAGATATACCAGCATTATCAAGACATATAGTCTTACAAGATAATTAGGGATGTGTACCCGCAATTGGCTTAATCATAATAAGCGCGCAACATGCCAGCTTGCGTCTAATAAGTACACAATATACCATCTTGTCGATGCATCGATTTAAAACAATAAAATTACCTAGATGGTTAACATGGCGGATTTATTAGTCCGCGTATATGTCCCTGAATTATTCCCAAACTTGCTGGTGATTCTAGGCCAATCTTATCTTAGGAAGGCCGTATAATTAATTTTGCAGCAAACAAACACGTGAAAATTCATTGATTGTAAAACTTCTGGTTTTTTAATGAATGACCAAATAAATTTCGTGCATCATTATTGACCTAGGATGGCCCAATCGGTCATGCCAAATAATAAGTCCATGTACCAACTTCAAGTTGGTGCCAGTTTCAGGCTGCTATTTATGTGCCAGCTTCAGGCTGGAAATAATAACTTAGGAAAATTATTTTCCAATTTCTAGCTGGTGCATAGAAGCTATAAATCACATATCTATCTACCAACTTCTAGTTGGTCTCAGCTTCGGGCTGTGCAAACTATGCATTTAAACACTTAAAAATTGCTAGCTTCAGGCTAGTGCATTCCAGCTTCTTGCTGGATATGGTAAGTTTCAATTACTCAATTGCTAGCTTCAGGCTGCAATACATGTGTCAATAATAGGCTTATTTCTGCCACTCATGTCGGAAAAGATCAGAATTATTGAGCAATAATTAAACGTGACGGCAAACTTTTCCAAAACTAATCCTCGAATATTGAAAACTTTTGGAGTTTTGTGAAAAATAATACACATCTCTAATCACCGAAAAATCTTCTGGATCTTTTCGGAGACAGAAGGCTCATACTATAAAGAGAGAGTAGAGATATGTGTAGATGCAGAAAAACTCAACAAGATAAAACATGCCTTCCCCGACTACTGTCTTCTTTGTTGAGGGGGCCTCACTAGATAGGAGGAACAGACTAGTATATAGTATGGTAAATGAACAGCAGGAGGAATTACCGAGTGAACTCGCAATAATCCCTCGTTTAGTGTTTGTTGATGAGCTTTACTCGTCTAGGTTCTTTGTGACTCCTATAGAAGAAACTATCTTCTTGGAGGACCAAGGCAACCTTAGGGCTAGTTTTTATGGCTCAGCTAATTCTATTATGTTTTTCATATCTGATACACTGCAGGAATTTCAGCTAGAGCCTTAATATCAAATTTTAAAACAAACCAGCTATTATCAGGTTTCTATGATGGCTCGGAGTGTCCCGAGGGTGTCTGGGTTACCGCCTACATGGCCTAAGGTACGACTGTTACTGTGGAATTACAGGGGTGTAGCAAGAAGGTCTCAAGACTTTGTGCGTACCTTAAGGGATCAGAAGAATCAGTACAAGCCCAACATGGTACTGATTACTAAGACTTTGTGGCAAGCATGAGAAAATCATGGTGTAATCCCACTCCGTTTTCCTGCAACGAATCGGTTTGAGATACCTGGAGAAAACAACATGGGTGGTATGTGGTTCTCCTGGAACGACAGCATTATGGTCAACATTAACAGTAAGGCTCAAAGTTTCAGGGTTATTGTTGCACCCAACAGATAAATATTTATTTAAACTTATGTATGAGGACAATTCCTCTTTGATTGTTCTCCAGTTATGGATCCATTATGCAATAATAATATGCATATTTTTCCTTTGCCATTGTAACCTCATCCAGGGCAATAAGCACAATTAATTATATTGTCTTATTCGCTTCAGGGAATAGAGCAGAGTCAATTCAACGGGATCCATAATAATCTCTTTTATTACTTTAAATGGGGGTTTTTGTACTCTTCAAGAGTATTAGCTCTTCCAGAGCATAAATATATGATCTTTTAGATCAGATTAAGGCATGCGTTCTTCAGGAACATATTCAAACTTATGCTCTTCTGGAGCGTGTTAATCTTTTTCTTATTTTGAGATTGTACTATCACATGTTATGTGAAATAGTTGGCATCCACACATATAATTCTCCACCTTGGATGTCAACTTGCATTGTTTTCAGGACAAATGCCTGAGCCATTATTCTAGAAACGATGATAAAATGCTGTAAAGTAAATAAAATAAAATAAAATAGCACATAATAAAAAAACTGAAATATAAAATAAAATTATTTAATATATATTGGCTTGCACCTTCAGAGTAAGCAAGATAATAACAGTATCTATCTTCGGATGGTCATACAATATCCACCTTCTAGTAGTTATATCTTTTTTTAATTTTTCTCAAAGATCTGCGGGATCTTTTTAGTAGTAAAACTTCCAGTCTCTGCTTTACATTCGCTTTTATTTCGTCTTCCAGACGATATGCATTTAAATGCATTCAATACCCATAACAAATTTCTTCCGAAAATTTGAAGGGCCTCCAATATTTGTAACATGATCCACATAATTGCAAAAATTAAATAAATAAAAGACTTAAATAAAATAAATAAATATGGGCCTTTTATTAATCAGCCCAATTAAAATAATTGAGAGAAAATTAAATTCAATGGGCCTTGTACGAGCCCAATTAAAACGTAAATTAAAGCGAGAAATTAAATACAATGAGCGTTTTAATAGCCCACTTAAAAACATAATAATAAATATAATATGCGCCTACTTGATAAATCTTTCGACAATATTAATTCCTAAATATGATGGGCCTTTTAATAGCCCACTTAGTAATTTAAATAAAAACATAAAATATGCTTACTCGATAAAGGCTGCTTATCCGGCCAACAAAAGAAACAAGGCGGCTTTGCCGGCCAACAAATGAAATAAGACGGCTTTGTCAGCCAATAAAGAGATAAGGTGGCTTAGCCAGCCAATATTGAATACTAAGCAAATAAACAAATGCGGATTGAAAAATTTAGAAATGATTACCTTGGTTTCATGAAAATAATATAACATGATCACAATTAATATGCAAATGATATGCAGAACCGTAAATTAAAATACTAATCCGGCTCGGTTATGTCTCGGGTTAATTTACCATTATCATCATCATTCACCATATATTTTACGTGTCAAAAATAAATACCGTAATTATACCCATATATTTCCAGATTTTATTTTCACGATTATTATTTACCCCCCCCCCCCCCCCCTCCTTCTTTTTAATATATTAATACTGGACTGGGCCGAACTACGCAGCCCAGGTTCTAGCCCACAAAACAAGGGCCCAGACCAAAGTGACAAGTCCAGCTCCACAGCCCAAGCCTAATTACCTCAAGCCCAAGTCTAAGCCCACGCGGCTCAACCCGACCCAGACAACAGACCCGTTTAGGCACCTGGGTCGACCTACCAGAAAAATGGGTTGTCTTCAACCACAGCTCACTGGCTGTCGGGTCAGACCGACCCAGATGTGACCCATCCGGGTCGTGCTCATCTTTCGGGTATGATGGCGGCGCGAACGGGGCTGCAGCGACGGACGAGAGGTGACGCAGGGATGGCGAGTGCGGCGGCTCGGCGGAAGGAGGGCGAGGCGTCAGGTGCAGCTGCGGTGGTCGATGCGAGTAGAAGGAAGGAGGCGGATCCGACGGTTCTTGTCGGGTTGTCGTCTGCTGGAGGCGCGTCCAGCAGCGGAAGAGGACGGGGAAGGCGGCGTCAGGTCGGCGACGGCACGACAAAGAAGCTGGTGGTGGCGGTGACGCGAGAAGCAGCCCGGAACACTTACTCGTGAACAGTAACCGTGGAGGGTGACGCACTGTTCATGGTTTCTCTGGTTTTTTTTTTTCCTCTTCTTTGCCGATTTTCTTCTTGCTCCGGTAGAGGCTCATCGTGCTGATAACGTGTTATAAATTTAGTGACTAATGCAATAAAAATGCAAATGAAGAAGAAGGAGAAGGTGAGGAAGAAAGCAGATTTTTATTCATCTCCTTTCCTTCCATCATATACATCATTACATAGAGAAGAGAAGAGGGAGGAGGTGCTGGTAGGTAGGTGTACGCGTGGAGCACATGAGATTCATTCTTTTATAACAAATATGATACTTATATTATATGTAATAATTATATTCACTGACTGAGTTGAAAGTAAAAAGGAAAACCCATATTTACCTCTATGACAAAATATTCTCCTGTTTTCAGGTAAAGAAAAACAGGGAGAGAGACCGAGGGACTTGTATGGCATTATATTCAATGTCAAGTACACATGGCATAGTAACTTTGGCCATAGCTTGGATTATGGAAATCGTGTTAGAATCAAACTTTCTTAACTCTTCTTACTAAGCTTATCCTTCTGTGCTTGGAAAATGAAAGACTAGAGTGGGAGAAGGATTTGGTGCTCAGGAATAAGCATAATGTTAAACAACTAATATAGTGCTTATGTGGGATCAGGTGCCACATTAAGAAAAGAATAAAAAATTCCAGGCCACTTTATTTTTTCATGATTCTAAAATGTTTTTAACTTTTACAATATGCCGTTTCCCTCGAATAATAATGAAACTGAAAAGACACTAAAAAACACACCATCTTCTTTATCTTCTCCTCCATCTCCACCCTTGTTTCTTTTGCTACACCTTAAAGAGTGAATCTGAAAGCACTTGTCTTCAAAATATAGTAGCTAGGCCATCCAATATCTCTCTCTATTTCTCCCAAAGCGAACCAATCCTCTCCTAGTGAATTACAAGCATTTCCTGCAGCTGAATGTTAACAACAATTTAACAAGGTATGACCAAATAATAGTCTTTCTTGATATCCATTTTTTCATACTGAGGCCAAAAGTTTGCATTGATTTTGTTGAAATAATTGGTCCCAGAAACCATTCAGCTTCCCTTTCATTGCCCCAGTTACTAAATATAAGCCTTTTCTTATGTCTTCAATATGGTAGGTGGTATCCTCATAGCCAATATAAGCAAGAAAACACAATTTCCTCCTTACTATTTCTCTTTCATATTGATTGCCTGAAGCATCAAAAGCCACATAAAGTAAAATTGCCTCTCAGAGTCCTTAACTAACCAGTCACAGAAACACAACTGAAGAAGCTGAAGGAGACAAGAAGCCAGGGCACTCTGTGCCCAGGGGAAATGAACTCCTTACTTTCAGTTTCCTTCGTGGTCCGATTCGATTCGGAGAAGCAGTGGAGCCACGAAATCTCCATCCCATTTTCATAAAGCATTAGCCAAAGAAGGTGTAACAAGAAAAGAGCCTGTAATAAGTCGCAGAGTATTTTGGTTCCTCTGAGGTATTGATCAACTTTGTTATAGCAATGGTAGCTCACTATCAACGTCCACACCGGTTACTACTCGACCCGGAATCAAGTTCACAACCATCAAATGGAAGCAGGGGCCGTGGGTTCAACAATGAGGCCAATTTCGACACCAACATGGTCATCATCCTCGCAGCTCTTCTCTGTGCATTAATATGTGCACTCGGGCTGAACTCAATAGTACGCTGTGCCCTTCGCTGTAGCAGAAGATTTTCCTTTGAAACTCCTGACGAGACTGCAGCCAGGCTAGCCGTGACAGGGCTTAAGAAGAGCGCATTGCGCCAGATTCCGGTGATCATATACGGGGCGGCGGGGATTCGTGTCATTGCCACGGATTGTGCTATTTGCCTTGGGGAGTTTGCAGATGGAGAGAAAGTCCGGGTTTTGCCAAAATGTAACCATGGGTTCCATGTAAGGTGCATAGACACATGGTTGGTGTCACACTCCTCCTGTCCAACTTGCCGGGGGTCGTTGCTAGAGCAACCGCCGGCAAGTTCTGACGCTGGAGAGGCTGTACCGGCTGGGTTTAGGCATCATATAAATGTACCTGCAGGAACACAAAGCCAAGAAGCACCTGTGTCGGCAGATGAGGTTGGCTGATCCAGCCAGCTTGTTTGTTTCGTATTTGAGTTGAAATGTTTAGGGGCTTAATCAATGTGATTATTCGTAGAGAAATTCTCTTGGATCAAAACTTGTGGTGGTGTAACTGTAACTAGCTTTATGTAAAAAAAAAAGAAGACTGTAACTAGCTATATGGAGGTCTCAAAGGTAATATTTTTCTTTCTTAAAGCACAGGTATCATTGGCCAAGCAGTCGTGACTAATCTGAATTGAAGCATGATAGGAATTCGGATTAAGGCATGATATGAACCATAAAGATTGACATTCTTAATCATGTTACATTTCTAAAATTCAAACTCCAAATGTATTGGTTAAGCTAAGAGAGCTCCATCCAGTTGATTAAACTCCACAATTAATTGGGATATTTTTTTCGATTCTGGATCCGATATCCATAACTTGACCCTAACTAATCTAGATCCGAGTTGCAATAATTGTGCAGCAGATAAAGAGGAAAAAAAGATGCTATCCCAGGCGTCCATTCAATTTCGTGTACTGGAGTCATATCGTGGGATTAATACTAAAACAATATTAGGACTAAACTTTCACGTTCACCAAAGAACGAGCCAAAGATTAATAAATTCCTTGTGGTCGACATCATTGTCTAAAGTCAATACCCAATTGCATTTGCATTTCGGTTTTACGGACTGTTAAAATAAAGAAGATGAGATAAAAGAAAATAAAGAAGATGGGTTAATTTTCTTTATGTAACTCTGAGTTGGTATTGACAAATCACAAATGTATAGATTAATCTAGTCATCTGCATATCAACCAACAAGTGCTTTTGGAGTTGAATGAAGTACGTATCATCTGATCTCACAGGAAATCCAACTGTGAAAGCAACTAGGCATCAGTTTTTAATCAGTAGCATAGTGAATATATGCCTCCTTAAAAGTCTTTGCCCATGTTGGCATGTTCCATCCTCATGGCAAATCTTAATCAAAGTGGGTTGTACTATTCCTAATGGAACTCATCAGTTTCTTCCATTTGTCAATTTAGAAAGCAGAAGTACACTCACTAATGATTTTCTCTTTTCTTTTCTGTCCAAAGACCTGTTTAGTATACAGTTGGACAATATTCCACGCGGTGTAGGAATAGGGATGGGTAAGAAGTAAGAACCTCAAATTTCCTTCATATATAGTGAAATGAAACCACCATTCTTGCAAATGATACCCATCCGCTAATTCCCATCATGAAAAACATTGGCAACATACCCCTTTAAAGAGATGGAAAAGTAATGGCCTAGCAACATTGAATTGGGATGCGTTAATGTTGACGTGTCAATATTTTGACCGGAAATATTATGTTCATTTTTCAGTTTCATATACATCAACCTAAGTCATCCATAACTTCTAATTTATTGAGATTTCCACTATGATTTCTATCTGTTACCCTACATATATTTTTTCTCCATTTGGTATCCAAAACTTTAGCTTAACTAATTTGGATCTAACTCGGGTGACCATAGTGGTAAGTTTTTATAAAATTCAAGACCTATTAAAACCGATCCAAATCGCTTACAATTCGAACTAATCCCATCAATCCGTTTACCACTCCAACCAATCCCGTATTGCTTGTCACCTTTTGTAATTGACAATAGATACTCATATGACGATTAAGGAAATCGAAAATTTAAGGCCAAGATGTATTTCTCGTGCACTCGGGTTACCGGAGGAGGCATTGGTTTATGGGTGATTGGATGGCACTCAAATGAAAGGCATATGGAACACACGAACCATTATTGTACTCTTTTATTTTTTTTTATGAGAATCATTATTGTACTCTTGAAAGAATGGAATCTCGAACCCATCTTTTCCCTACCTCAAATATTTTCAAATATTGTGGGTATAGTAGGTCCATTCATGAAATTTCTTATGCACAAATACTATACCCTTCTTTTCTAGGCAATCCATGTAATGTGGAGACCCGTAGTGTGATCGAGACTTCATATTAAGCATCATTTCCATCGTAGGACCACCAAAATTTGGAGCTGATTGACCCAGGGGCCCTTCAAGAGATTCTTTCCTGATTTTAAAAGATTGTGCCAAAGAACACTATTTTTGTTATAAAACGTGTAAATTTGGATATCACTGTACAACACTATTCTACCTAACAATTTATTGTATAAATATATCATTATACATAATGAAGAGTGATACACATCAGGAGTGTTGCAGAGCTCGTCTTCCTCCCCCATTTTCTGCTTTTTCCTCTTCTTCTCCATCAATCTTACTTCATCAAATTCTTCCATCAACAAGTTATTTTTTAACACGTTATCAGCACGATTTGTTCTCTACCGAGAGCATGAAATCAATGAAAAAAAAACACAAGAACAACAACAACATCAAACACAGTGGAGAACCCGAAACTAAAGATTCAAGCAATTAATTTTATTTCTAATACACACAAGATGTTTCTGCCAAACCTAAAACCAAAGAACCCGAAACCTCCGCTGACATCACCTCCCACGCAGCAAGGTAGATCGTCTACTGGTGAATACTCCGGTGAAGTTTTGTCGTCGTCCTCCGCCGCACGCTCCGCCACTCGCCGCCGGAAGCAGCAGCTCTTCCCCCACGCGCCGTCTTCCAGCCGCGCGTGAGCCGTCTCCAGCCACCGTCTGACGCCGCGCTTCCACCAGCAGCGTCGCCTTGATGTTCCGACCACAACCCAGTTCTCCTTCACCGCCCGTGCCGCCGGCGACGACGATACCACCAAGCCGAACCATCTACCACCAGAAACAACTAACCGAGATTAAGAGAAAGAAAAGAGAAAAGAAAAATAGAAGATCGTGATGATGGTGGGTTTGTTGGCTAAAAAAAAAAAATTTGAGAGGAGAGCTGCGTGATTAGAAAAGGAAAGGAATAAGAAAGAAAGAATTTTTTTTTTTTTGGGAGAAGAAGGCATGAGGAAGAGAAAGGGGAAGGAGAGATCGGTTAGTGTGTTTTGGGGAAGGAAAAAGAATAGAAAACAAAGAAAAAAGGAGAGAGGAGAAAGATAAAGAAAAGAAAAAAAAAAGGAAGGTAAAAAAGAGAGGGGAAGTGTCGGTAGGAGTGGTTAAAAAAAAAAATCTGAAAAAAAGGGAGAAATGTACCAGAACTCGGATTTACACTTTAGTACCTGGAGTTTTATTTTATGCAGGTAAGCCCTTACATTTTAGTCCTTTAATTATTAATATTTTCGATTTTGTCCTAGACGAATGTATTATTGTTTAATTCATAATATTATTATGATTGAATGTTTAATTAATGTTGATCTTGGATGATTGAATGTATTGTGAGCTCACGGTGAGACCCGGAAATTAGTTGTTGGCCTATGAATAGTGTTTGGCCGGAATCCGGCGATGAATAGTAAATTCGGCCTCGTCTACAATAATTTTGGCCATGTGAATAAGAACTTTCCGGCTACCGTGAATAATGTTTTTAGTCTGAATCCGGCAAACCCAGAAGTGTTTGGCCGGCACTTGATGCCTCGGTAAAAATAATCCGGCACGGTGAGTAGAAATTTCCGGCGATCGTGAATAGTGATTTTGGCCGGAACTTTGAATCCTCGAATTTTTCCCGACAAAGCCCGGAAGGCCGTTATATTTATTATATTTATTTATTGGCCGGCTAAGCCGCCTTTATCGTATAAGCGTATTATATATGTTATTGCTGAAAGATTTATCGAGTAAGCATATTTTCTGTTTTTATTTAAATTCCGATTGGGCTATTAAAAAGGCCCATTATTCATTTAATGGCCGGCTATGCCATCTATTTATTTTACGTTTTAATTGGGCTCGTGTAAGGCCCATCGCATTTAATTTTCAACAATTTAATTTTCATTGGGCTTAGTAATTAAAGGCCCATTGCATTTAATTTCCAGTCATTTATTTTTAATTGGGCTATATTAGGGCCCATTGCATTTAATTTTCTCGTCTTTTACTTATGGGCTCGTACTAGGCCCATTATTTTAATTACCTGCCATTTACTTTACTTGGGGTAATTAATATAAGGCCCCTTGCTTATTTATTTTAATTAAGCATTTATATATTCAATTATGTTATTTGAATTTGAGGCTCTTAAAATTTCCGGAAGAAATTTATAATGGGCATTAAATGTGAAAATGCATTTAAATGAGAATAGTCTGAAAGACTAAATGTAAAAGTCCAGAAGACTCGGGAAAAGAAAAATACAACGAAGACTGGAAGTCTTACCATTCAAAAGATCCTGAAGATCCTTTAAAGGAAAATCGAAAATATAAGCTATTACCACCAGAAGATGGAAATTATATAACCACCAGAAGGTGGATAATATATTTGCTTACCCTGAAGGAGCAATTTATTTTATATTCAATTTATTTTATGTTCAGTTTAAATTAATACGCATTGCAATTTATTTTCTTTATTTATTTTTCAGTACTTTATAATTATTTCTTAGAATAATGCTTGAAGCATTAGTCTCGAAGACAATGAAAAATTGACATCCACAGGGGGAGAATTACATGTGTGGATGTCAATACAACATATTATGACATCTCGAAATGAAAAATGATTAACACGCTCCAGAAGAGCATAAATTCGAATATGTTCCTGAAGAACGCATGTTTTAATATGATCTAGAAGATCATATATTTACGCGAGTACAGACACCCCCAGTAATAAAATGAATTATTATGGATCCCAAATGAATTGGCTCAGATTTATTCCCTGAAGCGAATAAGACAGTATAATTATTTGTGCCTGTGGGCGTAAATGAGATAATAAATGGAAAAGACTCAAAGCAAACATGCATATTATTATTACATAGACGGATACATAACTGGAGAACGTTCTAAGAGGAGTGGTTCTCATACATATGTTTTAAACAGTAATCTATCTGTTAGGTTCAACATTAACCCTGAAACTCTGAGCCTCACCATTAATGTTAACCCTAACACTGTCGTTCCAGGAGAACCACATACCACCCCTGTTGTTTTCTCCAGGTATCTCAAACCGATTCGTTGGAGGAAAACGAAGTGGAATCACACCATGATTCTCTCCTGCTTGCCACAAAGTCTCGGTAATCAGTACCATGTTAGGCTTGTACTGATTCTTCAAATCCCTTAAGGTACGCACAAAGTCTTGAGACCTTCTTGCTATACCCTTGCAATTCCACAATAAAAGTCGTACCTTAGGCCATGTAGGTGGTAACCCAGTCACCCTTGGGACGCTCCGAGCCATCATGGAAACCTGATAATAACTGCTTTGATTTAAAATTTGACATGATGGCTCTAGCTGAAATTTTTGCATCCTAGCAGATATGAAAAATATTATAGAGTTAGCTGAGCCATAAAAATTTGTCCTGAGATTGCCTTGGTCCTCCAGGAAGAAAGTCTCTTCCATTGGAGTCACAAAGAACCTAGACGAGTATAGCTCATCTACAAACACTAAACGAGGAATTCTCGCCAGATCATTAGGCAGTTCCTCTTGTTGTTCATTTACCATGCTATA